>LNAC01000649.1:17142-53477 GCA_002007465.1 Ailurus styani | reverse complement strand
AAAAAAAAAAAAAAAAAAAAATTTAAAAAAATAAAGATGAGATTGTTAGCTAGATTGTTACCAAAATTGTTTTTACACTTTTGTTTTTTCTGTTTGTTGCATATATTTTTAGTTTGTTTCAAGGAATTTCCGTTCTAAGAGATTTTGCTATCTTTGAAGTGTGATTGTCATCACATACTAACTTGATCTCTTGGTTTTGTGAGAAATAAGATTGGTATTTCCAAAATAAACATAAATCCATCTGACTTTTTAAAAAAATAAACAGCCTAAGCTACAATAGCAAGCAAAATTTAGACACTGTGTAAAAATAAGAGAAGGTGAAACAAATGCATAAACAGGTACAAATGAGTTTCCTTTCTCTTAAGGGACCATATGCAAAATAGATGTGTATATATCAAGAGACATTCATGCGAAGTTAATGTCAAATCAGCTTCTTCATTGGCTTGAATTATTTCTGTAGTTCAAACAAGTTATGTTGTATCATTTTAGGACAAAAAGAGGAAAGGAAGATTTATTCTTATGGAAAAATAACATAAGTGAAAGCAACATGAAACATAAAATAACAAGGGAAATAATATGTGTGGGGAGAAAAAGAAAAAAATTGAAATTTCATTTAAGACTATGTAGTGCAAGAGTTGGTGATAGCATTATATTTGTACTCATATACTCGACAAGTGCATAGTAAGCGTACAGACATTGCCATCCTATTGAAGTCTTCAATAGCAATAGGTCATGGACTTCCCCAGGGAATGATTAAATTTTGATCCTAGAATCTCCCTTTCCTGAAAGTTAGATTCTATTTTGATAATTTAAGCTGTTGTTAACTGGTCCATACTTTTGAAAGCAATTATAATGAAATGATACTTTGTTGTGTGATATCCTCATACCAGTTGTTAGTTGTGATATTGGTGATAGCCTTGTTAAATGAATTTTGTTTCTCTTGCATTGTGTTCTGTGGTACACTAAGTATACCAAAATACTAGTAACTGTGCAACAACAGAAACAACAACAAAGGAGTGGATCTCTTTTTGAAAATACATACATTAGAGAAATATAACTTAGTATTAATCCAGTTCTTTCCTGAAAAACATATCAGAGATTTTAACATTCTAATGGACAGTTTATATATCCTTGAGGTGCTTATTTTCAAGTTTATGGGAACACTTTTAATACCTGAAGAAATTAGTATCCTAAGGAACACAATTTGGAATTTGTTGATGTAAGTATTCTAAAGTAATTGAGGATAGATGTACCATTCTAGGGTATTTTCATCATTTTTTTTTAACCATTTCACCTTATGAACTTATTCTCTCTCTCTCTGTCCTCCTCTCACTCCTTCTCCCCTCTCCACCAGTAATATTTGAAATCCATTTTCATACCAGCATCTGTGATTTTACATTAATACATTTATGGCAACTTAGGAAGTTCCATTTGCCCTATAAGTATGTGGGACCTTCTTATAAATGATCTTTAAATTCTCTTTTCATTAATATTGAACCTTAGACTAGGCTTTATGTAGTTTAAGTTATCATCAACCAGTATTTGTTGAGTGCCCTGAAGGTTCAAGGGGAAACAAAAATTTATGAGATGGAACATAAACTGTAAGTTTCTTGAAGACAAGATGACTCTCAGAGCTTAGACCTCTTAGACCTGACATACATAGCTAACATTTTTTTTTTTTTTAAAGATTTTATTTATTTATTTCACAGAGGGAGAGAGATCACAAGGAGGCAGAGAGGCAGGCAGAGAGAGAGGGGGAAGCAGGCTCCCTGCTGAGCAGAGAGCCCGATGCGGGCCTCGATCCCAGGACCCTGAGATCATGACCTGGGCCGAAAGCAGAGGCTTTAACCCACTGAGCCACCCAGGCGCCCTAACATTTTTATTTCTTAATTGACCAACCACCCTAGATGATTTTAGTCTTCCAGGACCTTTGATCATACTAAGAAAACTTCCCAGCATGCATCACAGTGGTTTAAGGTAATTTAGAAAATGAAGGTATGCTGGTCAGTAGCAGTAAAAATAAAGACTTGGAATAGAAACAAAAAATGACACTGACTGGAATTGTACACTACCAAAGTGCTAACAAATTCTGTATTGTTTTGCTCATCTGAGGGATTGAGCTAGATAGTTCTGAAAGGCTCTCAACCATATATAAAAGTGGCAAGTATTTATGTGTTCCTTGCTGAAAAACATTAAGACAAAGTATTAATTATTTGAAAAAATTCAGAGTCGATCAATAAGTGTTATTGCTACAATTTTTGAATTGTTTTAATCCTTTTAGGTAAATGAAGCAACTGATTCCTGTTGTACTCTGGGGCTATAGGCAAATTTCACTCAGTAAATCCTCCAGTCATTCATTGATCCTTTTATTTATTTGCAAGTCTGGGATTAAATCCTGGTAATGCCTGAGAAGGTGCTCAAGTTCAGTGTGCATGGAAGGATTTTGTTTCACATCTTGAGGAACAGAGAAAATTTGTATTTTTCCATCTACCTAATCTTATCTGTTCTCTGGTGTTTGCTATCCCTTCCTGATTACCTTCAAGCCCCTCCCATCCTCCTTCATTCTCTCCCCTCCATTTATGTTCTTACCCACTTCACACCAGGATATGTTGCATTATCTCATAATTATCCTTTAATTATTGCTGACATTGCCAAGTGTAGAACATCTGCAAGGAAAACAAACCTCTCTTCTTGCTATTCATTGCCTCAACTACATGGCATAATTCTGATATATACAAATGCTAAAAGACCTCTTTCCTATGAGCGAAGACAAAGTGGGGAAAAGAAACACAGACCCCAGTTGGGCAAAGAGCTTACTAATATACACATTTACCGTCTTCCTTAGTAACTGAACTCAACTGAATGATCTATCTTAGTCATTTCCATTCAGCTTCTGTGGCCATACAACTAAGTTTTATTGAATGAAATAAGAATTGAATTGCTTAAAGGGATTTAGGGTTCCTTTTTTTGGAGGAAGAGGAGAATACTTACATTAGTCTTTATTGTTAAGTGTGATGCTGATGTTAAGATGTTATGGCTGGAGCTTCAGTGGTCATCTTGAATAAGTGGGGAACCTTGAGCATGAAAACAACCAACAGTTGTACAGAAATATAAAAGTTGAACTGCTTCGTGATTTTATGAAGCATCAGATAAAGCCAGGAGTGCCTGCCTTTTGGCTAGTTTTATGCAAGAAAAAACTCTCTTGACTATTTAAAGGGGGTCTTTTTTTATTAGAAACCAAGTGTAATACTTATCTAATGCAAACATTTACTACATGTTTACTTAGCATCCACTCTGCCCTCAGAACTGCACTAAATTATGTATTTCAACTATTTTGTTGGTAACTCACAGTAAGAATTTGATTTACATAATAATCTAGTATTCATATATATATTTCTTCTTATATATAATGGAAAATATTTTAAGAAACAGTATTTTATAGTTATATTCCATATATGTTCACTATGTCCAATATCTCCATTTAATATATGTGATATTTGAAAGTAGAGTTGGGTTAATCATGCCAAGAAGAACATAAAGGGAAGACAGAGGGAAAACAATGTTAATGCTCATGTGAGCAAAAAAATGTATGGTGCATGTAGGAAGAATGGTAAAGAAGCAAACAATGAAATAATTACTATATGCCTGGCAGGATATTAGGTGATTTGCAATAGGTTGAGCTCATTTGATTTTGTAAAAATGCTGTGAGTTAAAGTTATATACATTTTATTTAGTGAACAAGTATAATTCTTTGAAGCAAAAGAACTTTCCTTATATCATGTAGTTAATGGGTGCTAGAGCCAGGATTCATACTCTGGTTTGTCTGCCCACTTCATTACTTCAACTTTTTAATTCTTCTAGAATTAAATATGGGAATTTTTATCTGATTTTTTTAACTGTAGCAGTGCTTATTAACTTGTTTCATTTTCACTTAAATGATGCCTTTAGAATTTTGAGGGCCAAGGAGAAAGAGTAAATAAGATCAAGGAAAAGTATTTTGTTCACTTCTGCTCAGAGTACTTCCCATTGGTCATTGATGGTCTAATTCAGAAACAGTCCTTGTATAGTAGATTCATTTTATGTCTTAGGAAGAACCATGTTCTTTCTTGCATGTTCCTGAGCATTACTGTGGGAGTTTGTTGATCAGAACTTCATTTTATTTCTCTCCCATGTTCTTCACATGATCCTTCTGGAAGTTGCGAATCTTAAGTGCAAAGTCAAATTGTCGTAGAATCAGGCATTGGAATCATAATAACATAAATCCTGGGTCTATATAAGGATGTTACCTTATGCAAATTATTTAACTTCAATTTACTTGTCTGTAACAATGTGATATACATACACACACACCTCACAGTAGTGGTTTTAGGATTGTGTATGTGAAGCAGCAAGCATAGAATGATCATTAGTAGCATGAAGTATACAAGCCCTAGGTCACACAGCCTAGTTTCATATCCTGGCTCCTTCATTACTATCTGAGTAAACTGGTAATGTTACTTAACCTCTCTGACCCTTTATTTCCTCTCTGTAAACATTAAAAATACTCCTTTTGTGATAGCTGTGAAATTATAAAAATAATAATATTCATTTGAAATGCTTATCATAAGACGTGTTACATTTAAGCACTCAAATGTTAGCACTTATCATCATTCCTTAATGGATTAACAATGAGTTCAGATATGAAATAGATACTTCCAAATTTTTGCAGGCAGAATTTTGCAGACAAAATTTTCCTTCTAGGAAAACCTATCCAATTAGTGCAGCGAACCTTCCATTTTGAAGAATCATCAAACTCTACCTAACGATATAAACATCCCTTTACTTAGTCCTATAGTGCTAGTTCTGGGGGACTTGACTGACTTCAAAGAAAAAAAAAGTGGGTTAAAAATGATGAAAGATTTAAGCTTGTACAAACGTTTGAAGCATATTTCTTGTTGATACTTGAATAATTAGAAAACGTATTAAATATAAAACTGAAAACAGGGGCGCCTGGGTGGCTCAGTGGGTTAAAGCCTCTGCTTTCGGCTCAGGTCATGATCTCAGGGTCCTGGGATCGAGGCCCGCATCGGGCTCTCTGCTCAGCAGGGAGCCTGCTTCCCCCTCTCTCTCTGCCTGCCTCTCTGCCTCCTTGTGATCTCTCTCCCTCTGTGAAATAAATAAAAATAAATAAATCTTTAAAAAAAAAATTAAATAAATAAATAAATAAATAAATAAATAAATATAAAACTGAAAACAGAAATTTTCCCACCATTTGACTTCATGTGATTTAGGTCATAAACTGATTCTTTATTAAATTGGAAGCAAAGTTGAAAAATTCCATCTGGGATGTAAAATACTCTTTATTTGGAGATTCCTTCTTATGAAGTATTTAATGTATTATAAGTCAGTTTAATGAAATCTTTGTAAAGATGGTTTTTTTCCAGCTGCCGCTACTTGAGAAGAATACAGTTGTTCAAGATTAATCTGTATTTCTGTAGGACACACACAGACACATGAGCAATAAGTAAACATTAGGATTTTGAAGTTGTTTGGACACAGCAACCTATTACCATGGTCTGCTCCTTACCCAATTTAACAGATAATCCTATCTGGTTAATTCTGTTATCTAAAAGCCACTGAATAATGCTGTTTTGAGGCACATTTTATCTATATTTCCCATCTGGATTGGTCCTTTGTACTGGTATATTCAATCTAACCAGTGGTGTTATAATTGGCAAGACTGGAATTCATTGTGAGATGTAGAAAAACTTCAAAAAGGGCTCACAAGGCTTATTTAGAAAGGGTCCTCTTGTCATTTTATTTGCTGTAGGCCTAGAAAGTGGGACAGTCTCAGTAACTTTACAGAGCGACTTCTGGCTTGACTGAGATTTAAGATACAGATGATTGATAACTAATAACACTATAATTTAGATACACTGGTAATATATTTATGCAACTAGATTTTATACAATATTGGAAATAATTGCTGGTAACTGCAACATTACTTTTCTGTTTTCAATTTAAAACAATGCCTAAAATATCATTACTTTGAAACTACTAGATTAACCAATTAATACAAATTAATCATCAATAAATTTTCTACCAGTATATCTTATTTTGGAGTCCCAAGATCGAGAGTTCTGGCTAGAATTACATGAAACTCAAAAAAGCAAAAATACTCTTTGCATAAATCCATTGGGATTTTAAGGCTTCCTTTTTAGAGATATTAATAATAAAATTATTTGCGAAAAGACATAGTTTACTAATTTTTTTCTCATTTTCAGGAAAATTTAAGTTTTAAGAGTTGTGCATACATCTTCATTTGATAATTTTGTATTCTAAAATTTTCTGTAAGGATAATTCTCATTCAGTCAAGCAGAACACTTTTCTAGTGCGAGCAACTTAATTAGTTAATTAATTAAGATTTTATTTGTTTATTTGACACAGAGAGAGAGAGAGATCACAAGTAGGCAGAGAGGCAGGCAGAGAGAGAGGAGGAAGCAGGTTCCCTGCTGAACAGGGAGCCCGATGCAGGGCTGGATCCCAGGACCCTGAGATCATGACCTGAGCCGAAGGCAGAGGCTTTAACCCACTGAGCCACCCAGGCGCCCCTAACTTAATTTTTTAAACAAACGTTTTATCCCAGGAAAGCTACTGAATTCTTCAAATAGTTGCCACCTGTGAGTCTCTTCTGACCTTTCCATTCTACATCGTATACCCTACTTCTACTATTTCATCTAAAACATTTGCTTTAAATGTGAGTAAATTAATACTAAGTTGGAGTTTCTTTCTGTCTTGCTCCCATCCTTCCATACCCATTATCACTATTTCCTCTACTTTTTTCTAAAACAAAGATTTATTCATCCCAGGCTAGAGATCAGTAGCATGTTTGATTCAGAAACTACAGACATGAAGATGAAATAGCCTTTGCTCTCAAGTCCTTCACAGACCAGCAGCAAAGATTCCACAAATATTAGTAACACCAGGGAAGTGTGATAGGTTGGATGACAGAGATGTAATCATGGGTAAGACAGAGAGATAATCATCTCTGCCAAATGAATAGAGGAAGGCATCTCAGATGTTGTAATATTTTTTAAAGGGTCTTAAATTGAGCCAGATGTTTATGAGCAAAGAAGAAAGGTAGGATTGCTCAGATATATTTGTATTATGGAATGGAAAAATACAACAAGTTTTTAGTCTTCATGTAGGATTTAGGACAATGATATCACAGTACACTATTGTATAAAACTCAGCTTTCCTGAAAGTATGAGAACTTTATTCTGGTTAAGGGATTTGAACAAATGGGCCAGTGAAGGTCGAAGAAGAGATTTAGTTTTATCTGTAATGTTCTTTGACTTCCAGTGGAAATTACTTACTATTTTAATAAGTAGTAACTATTACTATGATTTTTTTTTTCAAAATTATACATGTAAAAATTCTCTGAAGGCAGCTGTGTCAAAATACTAAAGGTGGTTGATTCTGGAAGTTAAGAATATGAACATTTAACATTTTCTTCCTTGAACTATTTTTTTTAAACATTTTAAAAATCATCTAAAATTTTAAAAAATTGCTTACTTACAAAGAGAGATTATATAATTAGAAATTTGAATGACAGGGCGCCTGGGTGGCTCAGTGGGTTAAAGCCTCTGCCTTCGGCTCAGGTCATGATCTCAGCGTCCTGGGATCGAGGCCCACATCGGGCTCTCTGCTCAGCAGGGAGCCTGCTTCCTCCTCTCCCTGTCTCTCTGCCTGCCTCTCTGCCTACTTGTAATCCCTCTCTCTGTGTCAAATAAATAAATAAAATGTTTAAAAAAAAAAAGAAATTTGAATGACAGATTGATGAAATTAAGAAAAAAGGGCAGCAATTCAGGTAGGAGATGAAAGCAGTAATCCTAGTAAGAGACCATGTGCTTCTGGTGAAAGCAGTGACAGTAGAAGGAGACTGAATTTACAAACTCAGTGTTGTGTTACACAAAAGGAGCGTCCTGCACAATGCAGTATCTCTAGCACAGAGAGTAGAGGGTGTTTTTTCGGGGTAACAAGAGATACTTTTGTATTAAGACATGCAGTTAAATTTGTTATAGTGTTTAAATGAAATCAGTGGTATAAAATAATCATCTGTAATATATGACAGTTTTTCAATTAATTCCTGGATTCTTTTAAGAGCCAAGTGAAGGCCCTCTCTGAACTCTCCCTGTCTGCCTTAAAAACAGATTCTCCAAAAGAGACTCAGTTGTCTTAATTCCCCTTCCTGGGAGTTTCATCAACCAGGGAAGATTGATCCTTATTACAGAGAGACTAGAAGTTGACACCACATCCAGACAAACTTCCTACTCCCCCCCTAAGAGGCCAGCTCCTTCCTCCCCTTTCCCTGTTAAAATGGCACTTAAGTCTAAATTCTAAGCCACCTTGAGGAATTATTCATTTTTTTCTGTGTATCTCCCATATATACATGGAGTATACATGGTAATTAACTTCGTTTTTCAGTTGTTCATCTATTTATTATCACGGGGGGGGCTCAGCTAAGAACTCAGAAGGAAACAGGGAAAATTATTTTTGCTTCCCTACACATTCAATCCATATAATGACCATGGTAGAAAGAGATTATTAGTCTCATTGAATAGATGAAGGTAATAAGGACTCAGTACCATTACCCAGGATCTAGATCTAGCAAATGTTAAATAGCAGATTTTAAATCTGAATATGTGTGGCTCTAAATCCTATAATCATTCCAAGTGCTGATATTTTAATTTATTTTTCAAAGCTTTTTCAAGCAATTCCTGTATGTCCATACACTTTTTATAAACCATATATTTTTTTCATTTTTTTAATCAAGGAGTTTATACTTATATTAGAAGAGATAATTACTGTTATACACAGTTATAAAACAGAAACCCAATTGTGCATTATAACAATAAACACTATGAGCTGGAGCCATTATTGTGGGCCCTATGGTAGATTGGGTGCATACAAAATTAAGAAAGTTTATGTTTTTGGTGGTTATCTTAGTCTATTCAGGCTGCTATAGCATAATACCAGGGACCAGGTAGCTTATAAACATAAAACGTTTACTTCTTACAGTTCTGGAGCCTAGATGTTCAAGATCAGGGAGCCCACATAGTCAGGTGCGAGTTCTCTTTTTGGTCCCACATTTCTTGTACCCTCCCATGGCAAAAGGGACTGGGAACTTCTCTGGAGCCACTTTAATAAAGCAGTAAACCATTCATGAGGGCACCACCTTTGTGACTTAAATACTTCTCAAATGCCCCACCTTCTAATACCATCACGTTTGGGCATTAGGATTTCAACATATGTATTTTCAGAGGATCCAAATATTCATACTATAGCAATAAGGAATAAATTTTGGACTTAAGTTGCCAAAAATTGAACTCTATTCTAACATTTAACCTCACAATTATATTAAATTACTCTCTATAAACCTTAGTTTCTATATTTTCAAAATAGGAGTAATAAAACTGTGTTGTTGACAGGATTACATAGGAAAATGCATGGGAAAGCAAGAAGGAAATTCAGAGTTTAATACAAAAGGCATTATTATAGGCAATGAAATCTGCATTTTATTTGAATGCCAAATTCCAGTCATGTTAAAGTAGATAAAATCTTTAACCCAACTGTCAAAAGTTTTCAAAAAGAAAACATCGAAACTATTTGTTCTTGAATTTTAAAATTCTTCTTTGAATTTTATGACTCATCAATCTTGTAAATGTTTGTTTGTATAGTTCACTGATGTTCAAGAGATAGCAAAGCTCTTAAGTAAGATTTCTAAAGTTTGGAAAGAAACAGAACCCTAACTCTATCCAAAAGGAACTTAAAAATAAAACAAGAGAATAGGAAAGGCATACTTCCAGAATAGAAAACATCCCTAAGATTCACACAATTAAAATATAGTTTGAATATTAAATCCAGTAATTCTGATTGGGCTATATTCTTGGAAACTGGAGGTTGAGGAACAAGAGAATCTATTCCATGTTTATTAGTGATTTAAAAATAAGAGTTCTTTGATGTTTACTATATGCTAGCACCTTAATATTTATTAACACATTTAGTTCTCATAATAACCCTAGGGGATAGTTCTTCCCACTTCACAGATAAGGAAACCTAAACCCAGAAGGTTAAGTGACTTGCCAAAGGTAGACTGCACAACATAGACATAGATACTCTGATCCCAGTGGCCTTGTTTTTAGCTATGGAGTTTACTAGATGTTATTTGTGATATTATTGCCTAACTTACAGTCTAGGGTCATAGTAGAACCTTTCTGAACCCACTATCCTCAAACAAGCAAATATATACCCTGTTCACGGGCTTTTTCTCTTTGCATGGAAGCCTCTTACTCCAAATATCCACAAAGGACATTCCTATTTTCTATTTTCCACTCATTTAATACCTTCCCAGGGAACTTCCTTGACCACCATTTTGTGTGCCATCTTTCTATCTAACCATGTGGGCTCTTTAAAAATAATGCTTACTGTTCTTCATTTCACATTCTAGATTTGTCAGCTTTATTCTTTCTGTCCCACTATTTTGATAAACAATGCTTAAAGCAATGACTGGCATATTGCAGACACTTAATAAACATGTGTTGAATGAATATGTAGTTATGAGCTAGACGTTATGTTAGCAGCTTTGAATATATTGTCTCATTTACTCTTAAGATAATCCTGTTAGGCATGGGTCTCATTATTCTACTTTTCACACGTGGGGAAACAGATTCAAATACGTCAAATAAATTTAACAGTTGCACATAAGTACTAAATATCTGAGACAGGATTGATCCAGGTCTATATAACTTTAGAGTTCTAACATTTTCCGTTACTCCACTGCCTTTCTGATTGTTTTGGATGAAAAGTCAGGAAGATGATTTTATCTCTGTTACAAACCATTATTTTATAGCATGATAACATGCTTTAGTGTAAGATATCTATTAAATTAAGTCTAGTTTTACAAGGGTGTTTCTTCAGACCATTACAATTAAAGCTCTGATTGTTTTTTTAGTATTACTTTCATCTCTTTTAGTAACTCTACCGAGATATGCAATTTAAGGTCTTCATTAAGAAATAATGTGCAGTTTCTTGAATCTGGTGACTTTAGGAGGTATATTTATCCTTAACCCTATGAGCCCCAGGGCCAAGTTAGAATTTTAAGGCTTTTTATAACACAGAATTCAAAGTCTACTCCACAAGTGGCTAAGGTTCCAAGAAAAATGAATTGTTTCCCTTCCTTTTTGTCTTTGCAAATTTATTTTATGAAACTTTTATATTCTTGAGAAATATATCATTATATTATCCCGGGATTTCCTGATAAGTGCCAGACTGCTTGGCTCTAAACACATTTTCTTAGGAACACCCATGTAGTCATCTTTCCTGCATTAGAATGCCCTGTTGGTATAAGCTAAGAGTCTTGTGATATGGTAAGTGCAAAGGTGGTTTGACAAAAAGGATTTTTGTGGCTGTAGTTTGTAGGAGATGGAATGTGCAGCTAATGCATTCAGATAACTTTTCCATTATATGTAATAAAACTTGTGCTGAATTGAGTATTTCTAACTCTAAGAGTTTTTAAACATGTATTGGTGTGTGAGATTGATTCCCATAAGTTAATCTTGGGCAGCTCTTTTGAGAAAATTAGGGAGCAAATACCCAGGGCTTTTGCAGTATGCATTATCTATGTGAATAGTATTTGTAATGAGATTAGAACACTTTTCCCTCTATCAACATTTGTTGGTATTGGACGAAAATATATTTGGATGTGTAATCAGTTTGACTGAAGAGTTTTGAGCAACTTTGATATAATGTGTGAACCTCTTAATATGTAAGGTATTTGAAAAATGATATCTGGACAATATTCTAGCTTGATTAAAATAATCAATCAATAGACTTAGAATCAAAAGCCTTTTAAGATAAGATGCCATTCAATAAAGTTAAAGTTGGACACCAAGTAGAAGAGGTCTTTTAATCCTGTCACTGATTTTTTTTTTCCACTAAGCCTCAGGATTCAAACTGGAGTTTGCCTTAGTTTTCTTTTTCATAACTCATTCTGGAAGTTTAAGCAAGTCAACTAATTTCATTGGACTTACTTTATAGAATAAAATGAAAAGTTTGGATTATATGATCTCTAAATTGCTTTAAAACTTGAAGTGAGGGCGCCTGGGTGGCTCAGTGGGTTAAAGCCTCTGTGCTCAGGTCATGATCTCAGGGTCCTGGGATCGAGGCCCACGTCGGGCTCTCTGCTTGGCGGGGAGCCTGCTTCCTCCTCTCTCTCTCTGCCTCTCTGCCTAATTGTGATCTCTCTCTCTCTGTGTCAAATAAAGAAATAAAATCTTTAAAAAAAAAACTTGAAGTGAATTTTTAGAGATAACCCATATAAAATATTTAAAACCTTGTATCATAGCATCTTGGATAACTGAAGGGCTCTTGGGTAGTACCTAATACACTGATACCAAAATGTGGTTCATTATCAAAGTTGATAAATGGCTGTTGTAACAGCAGCTCCTCCAGCTCTAGTTCAAGGATTTCGGCTTCTCTAAATCTGAGGTGTGGCTATGGAAAATGTCTTAACACTCTGGACAAGTCCAGTAAGCAACAGCTATGAGAAAACTGAGGTTAAATAAATCATTTTCTCTATAATTAGAATTTAGTTTGGGCTAAATTTTTAAAGAAAAAGAAGTACATCTGTAAAATAATGACATGTTTCCTTGTTTTTGGAACATTTGGTTTCCCTTTTCTTTTGAGGGGATATGTTCCTTTTCTAAAATTGAGTGAGACATATAGGCCCACTGGAAAACTGAAATTTAATCATAGGCTTATAGAATGATCCCCTCCCCTGCTACATCTTACCACCCCCACCACAGGGCTCTAGTCATGGAATACAGGATTATAACTAAAATAGCTGCACTATGTGGACTCTGTTTATTCAGGAGTTCTTAGGAAATCCAAAGACAACTGGGGAGATAAAAAAAAACAAAAACAAAAACAGGACAACAGAATAATTCAAAGCCTCTGGCACCAACAGGTACGGCAAAATTAAATACAGACCAACTTTGGGGCGCCTGGGTGGTTCCGTTGTTAAGCGTCTGCCTTTGGCTCAGGTCATGATCCCAGGGTCCTGAATCGAGCCCTGTGTCCAGCTTCCTGCTCTGTGGGAAGCCTGCTTCTCCCTCTGCCATTCCCCCTGCTTGTGTTCTCTCTCTTGCTGTCTCTCTCTCTGTCAAATAAATAAATAAAATCTTTAAAAAAAAATACAGACCAACTACTATTACCAATTCTGTCTGGATTTCAACAAAAATTAAAAGCATGCTAAAAGTCAAGAGAAAAGTAGTAGTATGAAGAAACAAAGTGGATATCAGAAGCAGACTCAGGTACACTATTGGAGCAGGAGGTTTTATATAAGTGAAGGAGGCTAGAATGATACATGTCGAAATGGATTAGGGCTGGGAGGCATCAGTAAGAACTCATATTTAGCTTAGTATAGACAGATATAGCTACATGTAAAATATTTATAAATATGTGTATATACACCAGTTATTATCACCACACGTATTTCTTCTGTCAGCTGAGATGGCCTAAAGGAAATGACACTAGAGTAGCAATACCTTGCTAATAGAGTGCCATACCTTGGTTTCTAATGCCATTCTCCAGCAAAGAATACTGGGTCTCCATAGAGGAACAGTGGATCTAAGAGTGGGGCAGGAAATATGTAAGATTACTTTCAAGTATCCGATAGTGTCAGAAAGTGAGTACTCATAACACACTTTGATAGGGGGGCTGTAAGAGGATCACAGGAACAGACTGAAGGAGCTCCCAGTGGTCAAAGCCAGAACAATTTCAGCAAGAAAATAAGAAAAAGTAGTACTGGATTATAACTCAAAGTATAAAATAAATATCTGTGAATCCATATTGATATATATAACTGATTGAAAAAATTAATAAATGAGGGGAAAAAACAACTCTCTTATGCAAAATAATTCCAAACAAATAATTTATATACTCTGTTTTCAGGAAGGAAAGCATTTAACTCCCCACTACTTAAGCACGGGCTCTGTGTTGTGACTTCTTTCCAAATACTACAGTATTGAGAGAGAGGGAAAAAAAATTAGTAACTTTACAGTAAAGAAACCTGATGAACATTATTACCCCAGCCGGGTGATCAAGGTCAATATCAACAGTGACAAATTTCACAGATGTTATATACCTTTTGTCTGATGGAATGAAACTGTTACAGGGTTCTTCTCACAGAGTCAAAGAATGAATCTCATGGACACAAAGGGTGAAGTGACAGTTTATTGAAAGTAAGAATAGGAAGAAAAAAAAAAATGCTCCAGAATTAGAGGGATCCCGAATGGGTTGCCCAATAGGGGCTTTTATTTAGAACTGACCAGGAAACTTGTGGCCTTACAATTCCCATGATATCTTTTGTTGAGTAAGGATTTATGATAACATCTTTTAATGGTTGACTTCTCTTTTGAGGCCTGGTCATTTTTTGTGGTCATTTTTTACTTTCTATGGTCACAATGTAATTATCAGAAAAGCATTTTAACCCTAGCAGTTGGGACAGGGTGGTCTGGTTTTTCTTCCTTATCTTTGTTTTCATTCTGTCTCAGTGTCTGCATACCCGAAATATCCTCAGAGCCTAGTTGGAGCCATATTCTTTCCCTACCTAAATTCTCATTCTTTCCCTATTCAAAATCACTTTACTTCTGTGGTTTTGCTCTCCCGAAACCCATAACCCCAGTCTAAGTATGAGAAGAGCATCAGATAAATTCCAATAAAAGACATCTTACATTATATATAATGCCCACAATTTTCAATGTCAGTAAAAAGTAAGAAACATCTAATATTGTGGATTTCCTTTAGTAATAATGGATCAGTATTGATTTGTTAATTGTAACAGATGTGCCATACTAATAAAAGTTAATAAGAGAACCCCATCGCAGGGTATATACAACTCTCTGAAATATCTTCTCAAGTTTTCTGTAACTCTTACACTGTTCCAAAATTAAAGTCCTTTTTTTTTTTCTTCTGTGAGTTAAGATTGAATGAAGACCTCATTGGAATCCAGAACAAAATTTCAGATATTATAAACGCAGCCACGCAGTATTCAAAAACAAGTAAGCCAGAATTGTGCCAGCTATGTTTAAGGAATATGTTCTGAGAAACTCAGATGTTATAAACATCAATCAGTCCCTACACCAGGCTTTGTGTTAGGCAATTTCATGCAGGATATCTTATTAAATTAATAAGATTTAGCAACCATGGACACTTTAGGTGATCTAGATTAATCTAAGAGGTGGAAGGGAAATTGAAGATCAGCTGGGTTCAAACAGTTACATACTTGGAAAAATAAACAGATAGTAATCACTTTTTTAAGGACAGAAGAGATTAATCTGAAATCTACTTTCAAAGCCCCAAAGGCATAAATGTTTGAACTTAATTAGCATTTCAGTGACTTTTAACACACAAGTAGGTAGCTCCTCTGTCTCTCTTCAAATTCAAGATAACAGGGAGACTGGTGGAAGAACAGTGGCCACAGGAATGCTTTCCAAATCCACAAGCATCCCTAAGCATCAAATACTAATAACTATTTTAGAGAAAGGGTGATGTTTGACTTCACTTCCAAAAAGCTTTAGGTATTGGCCCCAGAATCTTGCTAATTTTTTCACTAAATATGTTGTCACTTGCATGTATGAAGGTATTTGAATTGAAAATGTGCCCTAAAGAACTTTTCAAAACAATGAATAAGTTTTGATTAACATTAAGCATGGATTCTCATGAACTCTCGTGAAAATAGAATACAGGATTTTCCTGAAACAATATTATGCAGAATAAGGTGAATTAGATTTGCATTCATTTATTATATTCACAATTATATTCACATTCATTCTATATCTTTCCTCTAAATCTCCAAGTGGTTTAGCACAGGGCCTGACACAATTGTTTTGTGTTTTAATAAAATGAACAAATGAATAGATGAAATAGTTTGATCACTTTCATGAATAAATCAAATTCTTATTCTTACTAAAATTTACTTGAAGAACTGTATACTTTGTAAGTTTTAAATTTGTAAATTCCTTTAGGTTAATACTACTTTTGAAGAAATTGAAAGATTAATGGCATACTGTGGGTTGCACAGAAATATGGAACTCAAACTCAATTTTGAGTCTGTCCTGAAGGTCCAAGGATGTATATGACTTTTTTTTTAATGCATTATTGAATAATATTCAATAATGCATTATTGAAGGAGTAAATATTGTGGGAAAGAATGCAAAGATTCACCCTTTAATCAAACATCTTCAACAGTGGGTTCCAAGGACCATTCTGATTTATGTTTGGTATCTTGGCTTCTCCCTCAGTTTAGTATTTGTCCAGGATTTTCATTTGTTAACAGTGAATAATTAATAATTAGTATAAATATTTGTATTTAAATAAGACCAGATATGTGTACACCTTCACACTATATTTCCATCTGCTGCCATGGTCTCATCTAATAGTATGGGATCACATGTATTAAACAGTTTCTTCCTCACTTACATATATCGGTAAAACTGATACCTGATTCTCTTTTCTATATGAGAGTGCTTCCTGATGAAATAGATTTCCCTCAGATTAAGCAGCTGGGGCAACTCCCTCCCTCCTGTACAATCGTGAGTGGTAGTTGGAGAAATACTCTCAGCAAAGATTTTTTTTTTTTAAGATTTTATTTATTTATTTGACACAGAGAGAGGGATTACAAGTAGGCAGAGAGGCAGGCAGAGGAGAGGAGAGAGGAGGAAGCAGGCTCCCTGCCGAGCAGAGAGCCCAATGCGGGCCTCGATCCCAGGACACTGGGATCATGACCTGAGCCGAAGGCAGAGGCTTTAACCCACTGAGCCACCCAGGCGCCCATCAGCAAAGATTTTTATGAATAAGCATTGTGGCCTACAAAAACCCATAAAGAAATATTAGAGGGAGTTCTTTAGATAGTAGAATCTGAGAGAAGTCCTGGAAAACTATGAAATTGCAAAAAGAAATGAAGAGTGAAGGGTAAATATTTGACTAAATCTCAAAAAAGCCATGGTAATATATTCTTGTAGGGACTAAACACGTGTAGAATTAGATATAGCCCCAAAAGATAGGAGACGGATAAAAGGAGTTAAGAAGTTCTAAAGTCTGTGCATTTTTAAAGATGTGGCAGAAGTGCCAATTTACTAAACTCAGATAAGTACTCTGCATCATGGTAATCACTAAGCACAATTTAAAGTATGCATATAATAGCATCATAGGAAAATAGGAATCACAAAAACAAAGCAAAACAAAACAGTTGATCTGTCTAAAAGACGAGACAAATTGAAAACAGTGGTAGATTGAAACTCAAATATATCAATAACTGCATTTGATATAGATGCATTTTTTAAAGATTTTATTTATTTATTCATGAGAGACAGAGAGAGAAAGAGAGGCAGAGGGAGAAACAGGCTCCCCAGTGAGCAGGGAGCTGGATGTGGGGCTCGATCCCAGGACCCCGGGATCATGACCTGAGCCAAAGGCAGACGCTTAACTATCTGAGCCAACCTGGCGTCTGATGTAAATGCACTTAAACACAATTAAAGCACAAAGACTGTCGATGAGATTTCTTAAAAATCTCATTATGTTCTCCCTAACAGAGTCAAAACTGTATAATATAATAATGTATAAAGCTTGAAAGTAAAGAGATAGGAAAATGTTATACCATACAAATATTAACAAAAACCAGCCTGGTGTGTCTAAACCACTATCAGATAAAATAGAAGGGAAGGAGAAAGGAGGAAAGGAGAGAGAGTCAGGGAGGGAGGAATTCAGGAAGAGGGAGAGGGAGGAAGATTCACCAAATTTGTGAATGAAGGTACTAAGTGCTCTGTAATTCAAATAGGAAATCACAATGCCAATTAGAAACCAATTTCGATTAAATCAAAATTATAATAATAAGATTACTTATAATAGCAAACTATATATCAAAACATGTCAGATATAGTTAAAGCTATGTTTAGAGGAAAATAAGTAACTTTAAATTTATACTTTAGGGAAGAAGATTGAAAATCAGTGATCTATCTATGCCTCTTGGGACCCTAGAAAACAACAACAAATCAATCCCAAAGAAAGTAGCAAGAGGTTATTTTAAACACAAAAGTAGAAACAAGGATAAAACAGATGAATAAAAGAAAAAATCAACAGTTTATTATTGGCAATTTTAAGAGATCAATAGAATTGATAATGTTCTGAACAGAAGTGGTCAAAGGAAAGAAGCCATAAACTATCAACAACAGGAATGAAAAGTGAACATAGCTTCAGATCCTACATACATTAAAAAGATATTTAGAAGATTTTAAAAAAAGATTTATTTATTTATTTGAGAGAGACCGAGGACATGTGAGCAGTGGAGGGGAAGCAAGAAGGCGAGGGGTAGAAGGAGAGAAAATCTCAAGTAGACTCCCCACTGAGTGTGGAACCTGACACAGGGCACAGCTCCAACTCACCACTCTGAGGTCTTGACCTGAGCTGAAACCAAGAGTTGGATGCTCAATTAACTGAGCCACCCAGGCGCCCTGAGGATATTATGAATAGCATTAAACAAAAGAATTTTTTTTCACATAAGGAATCATTCATTTATTTGAGGTTTAACATGAAATCATACAAATAAAATTGTATAAACACAAACCCACATCGAGTCATAACACAGCAAAAGACAAAGTAAAAACAAAGAAAACTAATTGGTGGCTATATACAGTTGGACACAGTTGTGTCTTGTACACTAGAAAGTCTTTTACAAAATAATCATCTTAGATCAACAGAAGACCAATCTTCAATGTCGTCCTGCAAGATGGGTTAACTTTAGCAATCTCCTCCTATTTTCTCCAATGTCCTCCTTTAGTATGGCTGGTAATTGTTTTGGTGATTGCCACCCCCTTGAGACGCCTTGCCGTAAGTGCTCTGTTGGCCACTGTAGTCTGCATATCCTTGTCCATATCCATAGTTCCCATAGTTATACCCAGTATAATCATAGCCGCCATAGCCACTATAGTTTTGATCACCACCATAGGCACTATTGTAATTTCCATATCCTTGATCATAATAGTTATTAAATCCTTGGTTCCAGTTTTGGCCCTGACCTCGTCCACGACCCCTAGTACCACCTCGTCCACCAGCTGCAGCACCTCTTCCTCCTTTTTGTTGTTGCTCTTCCTGCCTATATACCTCTTTCGGCTGTGCAACTTTGATTTCACACTTCCCAGGACCAATTTGATGATATCTGCTTTCTAACAATTTCTTTACTGGCTCTTCCTCTGTGTATGTGATAAAACAAAATCCTCTTCTTTCATTTGTTTTTGTATCCATGGGAAGTTCAATATTTTCGATCTCTCCAAAGGCTCCAAAATATTCTTTAATTTGTTCTTCAGAAGTATCTGGGCTCAATCCACCCACAAAAACCTTTTTGGGTGGTTCTTTCCCTTTTAAACCTTTGGTCCTTTGGGAGTCTATCAATTTGCCATCCAGTTTGTGTTCTTTCAGTTCCAAAACCTTATCAACACCAGTAGCATCTTTGAAAAGCACAAATCCAAATCCTCTTGATCTTCCAGTCACTGGATCTGTTTTAATTGTACAGTCTACAACTTCCCCAGATTGAGACAAATATTCAATCAGATCTTTCTTGCTCGTATNGATTGAGACAAATATTCAGTCAGATCTTTCTTGCTCGTATCCCAGCTCAAGCGTCCAATAAACATTTTACCGTCATCCTGCTGATTCTTGCTCACGTTGATCTTGGATCCCTTTGTGAATTCCTCTATGTTGCTGTACTCGTTCATGTCCTCCATGGTGGCAGAGTTGTCGGCCGGGGGTGCTGGCATGCAGTCCAGGTCGCGGTAGCAGTGGTGGCGGAGCATTGTATACACAAAAGAATTTTTAAGTAGTAGATAGAAAGGGGAAATACCTAGAAAAAGACAAAATTCCACAACTGTCTTGTGGGAGGAGAGGGGAAACAAAAAAGACCTAGCTCTTTATCTAGTAAAGAGATTAAATCAAGAATTAAGAATTTTTATTTTTTATTTTATTTTTTAAAGGATTTTATTTATTTATTTTGAGAGAAAGAGAGAGGTAGAAAGTGAGCACGAACGGGGGGAGCAGCAGAGGAAGAGGGAGAAGCAGACTCCCTGCCGAACAGGGAGCCTGATGCGGGATTCGATTCCTGGACCCTGAGATCATGACCTGAGCCGAAGGCAGATGCTCACCCAACTGAGCCACCCAGACACCCGAATTTTTAGAGAAAATGTATAAAACCAGGTGGTTTCCCAGCTAATTATATCAAAAATTTAAGAAAGAAATATTACCAATCTTCAAAAAGAAAACAATTCTTATTCCAGCGAATAAGAAAATTCTATTTTGTACGAAGAGAGTATCATTTTCAATACATCTTTTTTTTTTAATATTTAAAGATTTATTTATTTGAGAAAGATTGAGCGGACAGGGGTGTTGGTGGTAAGGGGCAGAGGAAGAAGGAAGAGACTTTCAAGCAGATTCCCTGCTGAACACAGAGCCCCATATGGGCTTGATCCCACAACTCCGAGATCGTGACCCAAGCTGAAATCAAGAGTCAACACTTAACTAACTGAACTACCCAGGCATCCCTCATTTTCAATACATCTTAGCAGTACTATATGAAAAAAAATTATGTGCTGATTTATCTCATAAATATAGATACAGTATTACCATCTGAATCCAGTAGTACTTAAGAAGAATCATTACATCAAGGCCAAGTTGAAGTTAATAAAGGAAAAAAATTAATCTTAAATCTGACAGTCAATTTACAACATTAAAAGGAAGACAGGGTATTAATCAGCTCAATAGAAATTGAAAAAGCATTTGGTAAAAGTCAGCTCACATTTATCATTTATAAAAACAATAAATCTGGGGCGCCTGGGTGGCTCAGTCAGTCTGCCTTCGGCTCAGGTCATGATCCTGGGGTCCTGGGATGGAGCCCCATGTTAGGTTCCCTACTCATCAGGGGAATCTGCTTCTCCCTCTCCCTCTACCCCTCTCCCCTGCTTGTGCTCACTCTCACTCTTTCTCTCTCTCAAATAAATAAATAAAAATAATCTAAAAAAAAGAGAACTCCTTATTAAATTATGAATAAAAAGGGATGTCTTTAATCTAATAAAAAGGGTATCTACAAAAAGCATAAAACAAACTATATACTTAGTGAAATATTGAAAAATTTCTACTGAGATTAGGAATGAAATAAGAATATTCACGATTATCATTTCAATCAACATTGTATTAGATTTACTAGCCAGCATAGAAAGGAGAGAAATAGGAAAACATTAATTATTAGAAAGTTTCCATGATGCTATCACTGCATCATCCCTTGACCAAAACTGATATGAAAGTCATACCATTTTAAACATTCTCTATATATGTCCTTAACTATTATAATACTTTGGAAGAATTTTACCCTTTTTTTAAAAAATATGAAACAATTGGGGTGCCTGGGTGGCTCAGTTGGTTAATTGTCTGTCTTTGGCTAAGGTCCTGATCCTGGAGTCCTGGGATTGAGCCCCACGTCGGGCTCCCCGCTCAGCAGGGAGTCTGCTTCTCCCTCTGCCCCTACCTCGACTCATGTGCACATACTCTCTCTCTCAAATAAATGAATAAACAAAATCTTTAAAAAATATGAATCAATTTCTCATAACATTTCCAGCTGGAATCCATAATATGATTTGGAATGTCTTAGAGTCAGGGGAAAGAGGGGAAAAATGAAAATAAAGAAATTCTGAGTCTTAATATGGTCATTAACCCATTTAAATTAATAATTTACTAATTTATTGCCATTTTTATCTGTTTATCATCATCTGTGCTGTTTCCTTTAAGTTAATTAATTTGATTTATATTTTCTTCTTTGATTTTATTTTTCTTCCTTAATTTTATTTATTTTTATTCCTTCATTTTAAATTCTGCTAAAATAATCTGGATTTTTAAATCATAAAATTCTCTTATAATTATTTGACTTGTTTCAGAACAAAATTTTCAACAATTGTTTAGTCATAAATGCATTTCTAACTAGATTATTTTTGCTCACCATTTGATATATTTATATATTTTTTTTTCCTGTTTTGAATTCCTTATTCTGATTCTTTTGTTTTTCTCCCCTTTGGCTGCAGTATTTCCTCAAATAATGTTTTCAGATATAACACTCGAGTTACATGATTTGTGTCTTTCTTGTTTATAATGATTTATTATTGCTGTGTTTTTGAATTATGGAGACATGATTACTTTCAATCATATCTCTGTAAACTTTGCTTTATATTCTGTCATTTGATATTGAAGCTAAAAAGTCCTCCTTTCAGATTTGCACCACATCCTTTCCTTTACTGCCAAGTTTATCTTGAAATTTGTTAGAGATTATCTTTGGAATTCAGATCACGTCAAGATATGTTTGGTGTCAAGATAGGTACCTTCTTTCAATATTGGTACATTTGCTTGGCATTAATGTGAGCCTTTAAATTTGACAGTTCAGGGCTTTCTTCCATATAGAAACCTCTTTGTTTTGTTTTCTTGTATTTTTATCATAAATTCCATTTTTCCTTGAGTTTCTGTTTATACATACTTCATTTTCTATCCTCTATTATAATTTCCAACTTTTATATTTTTGCTCTATATTCAAAATAATTCTTCACGTTGATTTTTAATCAATTAATATGCTTTTTAGCAGTGATGTACCTGTTATCCAGTACTTCTGCTAAGTTGACTTTTTAAGTGTGCTTTTTACTTATTTTCAACAACTTTTTCTTTTACTCTGTTCCCTTTCCCTAGCAGCTTATTTTTCTGTTGTATATATAGAATATTTTCTCAAGTCTCACTGAAAGTAGGGGATAAAATTATTTTCTTCTCTTTTATTGTATTTAATATGATATGGTGAAGTTCATTGGATTTGATTGCCCAGTTCAATTCTTTAAATTGTTTCTCTTCAAATATCTTTTCTTTCTCTCAAATGATCATAACTCCACAGTTTAAGCGAAGCAGAATGACTCCTGGGCTGGCAGGCAATGGCCTACATTATATTCAATGCATGATTTGTGCCAGTTACTGCACCTGGAGACTCTATGATTGGGATTTTGTTAAAATCGATAAACTCCTGTGACTTACTGACTTGCCTTCTGCTTTCACCACTGTTGAATGGAACTTGGTGCAACTGTTAATGGGAATTAAGGAAGGAAATTTTGGAAAGGCTGAGTGTGTCCTAAAATTTCACTACTAAGAAGACTGGCTTGACTCTCACTTTCCTGGAGCAATCTGCAGTTAGCTGGGGAATGCCCCCTGCTCTGTCTGGCCCTGATAGCCAATTAAGGAAATGATTGTGAACTGACCTCTTGCTTCCTTAGTACACAGCTGGAATCAAATAATGCTTAGAACAAAGCAACGTATCTTATGTTTGCTTCAGTCTCTGGTGCTCCAACAGGGGGAGGGACAGGGTCTTGTCTAGTCTTGCACTCAGGTTGTCCTGAGTTACACCTAGGCAACTTCCTCTTTGCCTTCATGGAATTGCTCATTACTCAATCAGTTCAGCCCTCACCTCCATCATATATTCCAGAATTTCCTCAAATTTTCTTGTCGTTTACTCTTTTGCTATTGGTAGATTTTATTATTATTATTATTATTATTATTTGTTATTTGGGTAATAATAAATTACCCAAGGGGTACAAGTCTGTGAATCATCAGGCTTATACTTTTCACAGCACTCACCATAGCATAAACCCTCCCCAATGTCCAAAACCCATCCACCCTATCCCTACCCTCCCACCCCCCAGTAACCCTCAGTTTGTTGTGTGAGATTAAGAGTCTCTTATGGTTTGTCTCCTTCCCAATCCCATCTTGTTTCATTATTTTTCCCTCCCTAAGCCCCATAGTCCCCCTCTCTGCCCCTCAAGTTCCTCATATCAGAGAGATCATATAATAATTGTCTTTCTGATTGACTTATTTCGCTTAGCATAATACCCTCTAGTTCCATCCACGTCATTGCAAATGGCAAGATTTCGTTTCTTGTAATGGCTGCATAGTATTCCATTGTATATACATACCACATCTTCTTTATCCATTCATCTGTTGATGGACATCTAGGTTCTTTCCATAGTTTGGCTATTGTGGACATTGCTGCTATAAACATTCGGGTGCACGTGCCCCTGAGGATCACTACCTTTGTGTCTTTAGGATAAATACCCAGTAGTGCGATTGCTGGGTCGTAGGGTAGCTCCATTTTCAACTTTTTGAGGAATCTCCATACTGTTTTCCAGAGTGGCTGCACCAGCTTGCATTCCCACCAACAGTGTAGGAGGGTTCCCCTTTCTCTGCATCCTTGCTGATACCTGTCGTTTCCTGACTTGTTAATTTTAGCCATTCTGACTGGTGTGAGGTGGTATCTCACTGTGGTTTTGATTTGTATTTCCCTGATGCCGAGTGATGTTGAGCACTTTCTCATGTGTCTGTTGGCCATTTGGATGTCTTTTTTGGAAAAATGTCTGTTCATGTCTTCTGCCCATTTCTTGACTGAGTTATTTGTTTTATGGGTGTTGAGTTTAAGAAATTCTTTATAGATTTTGGATACTAGCCCTTTATCTGATATGTCATTTGCAAATATCTTCTCCCATTCTGTCAGTTGTCTTTTGGTTTTGTTGACTGTTTCCTTTGCTGTGCAAAAGCTTTTAATCTTGATGAAGTCCCAATAGTTCATTTTTGTCCTTGCTTCCCTTGCCTTTGGTGATGTTTCTAGGAAGAAGTTGCTGTGGCTGAGGTCAAATCCATCAAAATCTTTGAGGAGAACACAGGCAGCAACCTCTTCGACCTCAGCTATTGGTAGATTTTTAAAAATTTCTTCAGTTAGTTCGATAGTATTCTATGGTCATTTTTTCAGTTAGTTCAATGGTTAGCTCAGTGGAAGGCATAGTGGATAAACTTGTGGCTTCAAGGAGTCATTATGAAACCTTTTCTAACAAAAATATAATGTCTGACATTCCTAACAATTGTTCCTTTTAGGAATTTGTAACTATTTGGAAAACTGTGTAAAAAGCAAGCTTATGCTTTTTTAAGAATGTGTTTTTATGATGCAGTTAAAATTATAATTATCCACAATAAGTTTAACCATTTTCAAAATAAGATCAAGTTAGTTTGGCCTGTTAAGAGAACCTAAGACAGATTATACCAAAATTAAGCATAGCTGAGAACAAAAAACATTTGTAAATACAGCCTATGTTTTGAAATGAATAAAGAACTAGAGTCCTGAATTTACTATAGTCACTAGCAAGCGAGTGGTTACTATAGTAACAGAGATAAACTGATCCAGACTGAGAGAAAAATATTTGCATCTAGACCAAAAGAATGTTTTCTGTGTGGCATTTCCTGCCATCTCCTGTTTGTACTCTAAAACGCTGAGAAAAAGGACATGTTCTGCGTATTAGGAAGATGATATGAGTTAAAGGTTTACATGGATATTTTCTAAGATTTATAGAAAACTGTTCTAAATAAAAGTGTTAGCTAAGATGCCATGGAAAACCCTTCACTAAAAACTTGATGTCTACAGTAAAATTAAGGTACTACTTCTATCTCACACAATGTTATATACCAGTTGTATCTCAATAAAACTAGGGAGAGGGAATAAAGCACTTATAGACTTAAAAGAAAAAAAAATACTTGAAGTCTACACAAGCTGGGTGGAAGTTAAAAAGATCTGACCAAATACTCCGGAATAGAGAACTGCTGAGCTGTCTGATTCTTGAGTATCCACATTAACTGAAGGTTCTTTATTACAGACATTTCTGGAGGCCTCAGGAGATGTTTGTACCGAGGTTACTAGTGGAAAAGGACAATGAAGTGAGTTTGTTGTCAGATTTTGCTTATCTCTATTACACAAAGCAGTAAAATCTTATTTTTTATATACTGGAGAATAATTTACAGTTTAGGGATATATGAGTCATATCAAATGACTGTATGAGATTTATAAATCCATCCGCATACTTAATCTTAGAGCAAATCAGTAATATTTCTCACACATACATGAACAAATTTTCAAAGGTATATAGCTGTAATTAATAATGTATTTAAGTGCTAGTGAAGTTCAAGTAGTTTTATATGATTGTGTCAGATATTGATACTCAGAATACAATAGTATGAATACAGATGGTTGGATAACTACATATGTGTATGTGTGTGTGTATGTATATATATATATATATATATATATATATACTTAAGTATTCTCTTTTGGTTCCAAGATGTCCTCATGCTCAAAAATTAAGGAGACAATGAGACTATGCTATGACATCAGATATCATCGCCTCAGGGTCTTACTGAAAATCATTTATCTGGTGATTTAACTGCAACTCTCAGGCCAAATCACATTTCCATGTAACCATACTCTTTAAATCATTGCTTTTAAGAAAGAACACTTGCGGATTTGGTCAAATTTATGGGAGGTAAAGAGGGTAGAAATTACTTAGTAGTTAAACCCCCATGAGCAACTCAAATTAAACCATTGAGACTGTCTCTCAGAAAGTACACCCTACCAAACAACAATAACAGATATTTCAATTGAGAATTGTTAAGCCCATCTTTCATGATTCTAGAACCTACTTTTTTCTTTAAATTGTATATATACACTTTTCACCCTTTATTCATTTTCTTGTATTTGCTTTTCTTTTTCCTACCAACCTTCTTTTCTTCAACTCATTTCCTCACTACTGACCAATGTGTGTCTTTCCTAGAAGACTTAACACAGAGGTTAAGAATCCATAGGTGGTAGGGACGCCTGGGTGGCTCAGTTGGTTAAGCAGCAGCCTTCGGCTCAGGTCATGATCCCAGGGTCCTGGGATCAAGTCCCACATCAGGCTCCTTGCTTGGCAGGGAGCCTGCTTCTCCCTCTGCCTCTGTCTGCCATTCTGCCTGCTTGTGCTCTCTCCCTCTCTCTCCCTGACAAATAAATAAATAAATAAAATCTTAAAAAAAAAAAGAATCCATAGGTGGTAGGAAAACAAGTAAGAATCTATCTTACTATGAAAGCACTTTCTCAGGTATTCTGAATATGTACTGACATTTTCATGTTTATTCTAAGCAAAGATAGTATTTTGCTGAATTATTATAATTTTGATTCTGCTTTTACCTTCTTATATAAGTAAACAGTCATGGAATTAGCAATGAAACTTGGCCACATTTGCCATGTTAGTCAGATTTTTCATGCCTGTTCCAGAATGGTAGTAGATTAGGCTTGAATAGCATTTTGTTTGTTGTCCATGCTGTTGGAATGATGGTCATTCCCGAGCCATGAGCAATAGTTTATAAAGGCATGCAGAGCAGAGACATAATTTTCTTTCCTTGTTTGTTCAGTTATAATAACTAGTGATGAGTAAGACATGCCACTTTTTGTCCAGAATACTTTATATATTATAACAATGAATTTACAAACCTCATATATATATATTACTTTCTCAAAGAGTGCTGGACAGAAAAGCTAGATGGCTTCAAATATGCCATTCTTCGTGTGTTGCCATAATTCATATACTATGGTTATAACTAAAATCCCATTCATAGCTCTCTTTCCCACTGAGACCAGATCCGGCCCATATCTTTTCCATTGAACCCGTCTTAACATTCATGTGTCTAAGTTAATACCTAATGCAGGGTCAATAAATACTCACTTGAACAAAGAAATAAGTTAACGATTATATAATGGATTTAAAAAGACCATCAAAGAACTAATCTGAACTTCATCTAGTTTGACTCTCTAAACTGAAGGATGGCTTTTGCAAAATTATTTTTTGACCATCTGTCAATGGGTACCTCCTCATGATCATCATGGATTCATGCACTCAAGGACAGAAGATGAATAAGAGCGAGATCCTAAATTAAATCTTCTTTTTCTTTTTTAGAAAATAGAGAGAGAGGGGCGCCTGGGTGGCACAGTCATTAAGCGTCTGCCTTCGGCTCAGGTCATGATCCCAGAGTCCTGAGATCAAGCCCCTCATTGGGCTCCCTGCTCTGCAGGAAAGCCTGCTTTCCCCCTCCCACTCCCCCTGCTGGTGTTCTCTCTTTCACTGTATCTCTGTCTGTCAAATAAATAAAATCTTTAAAAAAAAGAGAGAGAGAGAGAGAGTGTGTGTGTTTGGTTGGGGAAGGGGCAGAGGGGGAGAGAGAATCTTAAGTAGGCTCCATGCCCAGTGTGAAATCTGACACAAGGCTTGATCTCACGGCCCAGAGATCATGACATGAGCCGAAATCAAGAGTCGGATGCTTAATCGACTCTGCCACCCAGGTGCCCCTTAAATTAAATTTTCTGAGGTGACCAACATAACCTTCTTCCCAGATACTCAGAGGGACCAGATGTTTTACCTTTTAAATAGTACAACAGTATCAGCCTCCTGAATCCCTGACTTTTTAGCATTTGCTCCTCCACTGATCACCTGCTTATATTATGAAATCAATCTTTCGTGTTTCTCAAGCTGTATTTTATTTGACCACCATTTTTTAAAAACACCTTTTCCTCTAAAGTTCATTGAGATATAATTGCATATAACACTGTGTAAGTTTAAGTTATATAATGTGATCATTTGATATATGCAGATATTTCATAATG
This sequence comes from Ailurus styani, assembly GCA_002007465.1. NCBI lineage: Eukaryota > Metazoa > Chordata > Mammalia > Carnivora > Ailuridae > Ailurus > Ailurus styani. The sequence goes on along the minus strand of LNAC01000649.1, from coordinate 24,859 downwards.
TTTATCACAACAAGGTCCATTAATACTTACTTCCCCTCACAGTTCATTTGTCGGTGGTGGTGGTGGTGGTGATGAGAACATTGAAAATCTACTCTTTTAGTACCTGTCAAATATGTAATACAGTATTGTTTCTGTAGTCACTATGCCATACATTACATTCCTAGATCTTACCCACCTTATAACTGGAAGTTTATACCCTTTGACCGACCAACATCTCGCATTACTCCCACGCCCAGCTCCTGGCAATGACCAGTCTACTCCGTTTCCACAAGTATGGCTTTTCTAGATTCTACATATACGTGAGATCATGCAGCATTTGTCTTTTCTTTGGCTTACCTCACTTAGCATAGCACCCTCAAGTTTACTTCATTTGTCACAAGTGGCAGGATTTCCTTTTTTTTTTTTTTAAGATTTTATTTATTTATTTAAGAAAGAGAGAGATGCAGAAGGAGAGGGAGAAACAGACTCCTGCTGAAGCAGGGAGCCCAATGCAGGGCTCGATCCCAGTACCCTGGGATCATGACCTGAGCTGAAGGCAGGCGTGTAACCAACTTAGCCACCCAGATGTCCTGGATTTCCTTTTTTTATGACTGAAAATATCCCACTGTATATCACATTTTCTTTATTATTCATTTGGCACCATACACTTAAATAATACATGCCTTGAGTACTATAAATAATGCTGCAGTGAACAAAGGGTGCAGATATCTCTTTGAGACAGTGATTTTATTTCATTTGGATGTATACCCAGAAGAGAAAATGCTGGATCGTATGGTAGGTTTTTTTGGGGGGGGGGTTGTTTTTTTTAATTCTTTGAAGAACTTCCATAGTGTTTTCCATAGTGACTATACTAATTTACACTCCCGTCACCATTGCATAAGTGTCCCCTTTTCTCCACATCTTTGCCAACACTTGTTATTTCTTGTCTTTTTGATGATAGCTATTCTAATAAGTATGAGGTGATATTTCATTTTAGCTTTGACTTGCATTTCCCTGATAATTAGTGCTATTGAGGTCCTTTTTGTGTACTCTTGGCCATTTGTGTGTCTTCTTTGGAAGACAAATTTTTTTGCCCATTTCTAAAAATTGAGTTGCTATTACTACTACTACTATTATTACTACTACTATTACCGAATTATATGAGTCCCTTATATTTTTTGAATATTTAGATACAGATAAATGATTTGCAGATTATTTTATTCCATTTGGTAGGTTGCCTGCCTTTTCATTTTGTTGATTGTTTCTTGGTTGTGCAGAAGATATGTAGTTTAATTTACCTTTTAGTCTCCACAATCATAGTCATCTTTCAGTAAGCACCAGGACTATCGTCTCATAAGCCTGACCCTGGAAATATCATTTAGGATTAATTTCCTTCCAAATTAAAACATTCCTTGATGAGCTGCCCAGTGGAAAGAAGTTTCATTCTCTTAACAGTCCTTAGCCCCACCCAGCTGATCTTTTGTATACAGAAATGTGAATGAGAACTTCCAATACCAAGTTACTAAAAGCATCTCTGCAGCCTTGCCTATGCCTTCATTTAGCCCATTTTACTTTTCACTGCAGCCTCTCTGAGATGGGGTTAGTGCTGCTGTCATTTTAAGGCAGCAAGATATCGTCAAGAAAAACAACTCTAAAATCCATCCATCCTGTTGAAGTCAATTGCCTAGAAAAGGCACGAACACAGAAAACTTTGAAAGTCAGCTCTGCATGTTTTATCTCTTTTGGATTTCCAAGTGAGAATAATCACCGGAAAGCCTGAAGTTACCACTGATTATAATACAGTTACTTTTTTTTTTCTGTCTCCTATGATTTTTAAAACTTCAATAGTGTGAACTTTGACTTACATAGCTCTTTAGGAATTTTGCAATGTCAACTGTGAAGTTTGAGCTGGATTATCTTTCTCCTGAAGGCTTCAGACATGAGCATGCTTCCAACCCAGAATTTACTTTAACCTGTTTGACTGAACTCTCTGATGATTCTAGTCAATTGGAACTTCAGCACTCCAGTTCTGTCCCCACTGGTAAGCTAAACTTTAGATCGATATTTTTGTGCATCTTACATCTGTATTTTCTTTAATTTCAGATATGTAACAAATCTTGATGTCACCTACTCTGTGGTGGTAAAACTGATGTCAATTTTAGTTCCGTCAGTTGTTTTTCTTCAAAATATATATAAATAAATTTCTACAAAAAGAACAGAGCATTCCCCCAATAGAGTGAAATGCCAGAAAACAAATTTAAGGAACACAGAAAAATGTTAAGAGTGAAGTAGATTTGTTTTTCTGGACAGTCAAGCCTGTCAAGTCTTAGTTTTGTTTGGGATGATTGATGAAATGAGGGATTGTATCCATAAACTGCAGAAACAGTCTTGCCATCTTTCATTCATCTCTTATTTCTGTTTCCTTTTATGTAATTATGTGAAGGATAATATGTTTTCTTTACCTTCTCATTAAGAACAAGAGAATATATCTTCTGCTTGTGTTATTTTATGAGCTGATTTAAATTCTATGTGAGCTGACAGTGTTGACAGACTTCAATGTGAAAATTTTATTTTTTGTTATCTGTGGGTGGTACTTACTTATCCAGTATCCAAAGTTTTCATTTTAGCATTGCAGTTTTGAGGAAACAATGCTATACACTAATAGTCTGCATACATTAAGAAATTCTGTGGGTTTGGTTTACGGTGAACAGCTATGAGATGTCAATAATGGATGAATAATGGGCTTTGTAGAAAAAAATGTATAATAAATTAATATTTTAAATATTGTTCTAAAGGAAAATTCCTTTATGTGTTAGTTGTTTATCTTTCCTCATAAAAAAGACAGTGCAATGAGAAAAGTAAAAGTTAAGCAAAGTCTTCAAAGCTCTGGATATTACAGGACATTAATCTTTGTCCAATGAAAGTGAACAGCTATGAGATGTCAATAATGGATGAATAATGGGCTTTGTAGAAAAAAAGTATAATAAATTAATATTTTAAATATTGTTCTAAAGGAAAATTCCTTTATGTGTTAGTTGTTTATCTTTCCTCATAAAAAAGACAGTGCAATGAGAAAAGTAAAAGTTAAGCAAAGTCTTCAAAGCTCTGGATATTACAGGACATTAATCTTTGTCCAATGAAAAAGAACTTGTAGAAATAACAGATTCCATTTTGCAACCAGAGGAGTCTTCTAAGAAAACTTGGCGTATTTACTATTTTGAGATGTTTGAAAAGAAATTTTATGTGACTCCCAGCCAATCGTTGATTTGTTGTCCATAGACTCTTCTATTATATGACTTATTTTACAATATGGGCAGTTCTATAATCAGGAGATATAACAGCTTTTTAAATTTTCTTTCCTCCATACCATTATTTCTCTTTCTTAAATTGAAAGTATTACTGGGTATTGAATGTACAGTTTCATAAATGGAAAAATCAGGACTGTTGTTGTTGTTTTACAAATAAACGGTATAGGGCGCCTGGGTGGCTCAGTGGGTTAAAGCCTCTGCTTTCGGCTCAGGTCATGATCTCAGGGTCCTGGGATCGAGGCCCGCATCGGGCTCTCTGCTCTGCAGGGAGCCTGCTTCCCCCTCTCTCTCTGCCTGCCTCTCTGCCTCCTTGTGATCTCTCTCCCTCTGTGAAATAAAAACAAACAAACAAACAAACAAAAAAAACAAATAAACGGTATAGTACTGTAGACTTAAATAGGAAAAAGAGGTTTACAAATAAAGTATGTACTAGTTTAATCATGGTTTAAATACCCATGTTCTTTTCACCATTTTTTTTTGTCTTCTAGTTGTCTCTGTTCCAGTTAGTACATGTATTCCAATAAATTCAGATGCTGTCTTTATGAANAAAACCACAAATAAACGGTATAGTACAGTAGACTTAAATAGGAAAAAGAGGTTTACAAATAAAGTATGTACTAGTTTAATCATGGTTTAAATACCCATGTTCTTTTCACCATTTTTTTTTGTCTTCTAGTTGTCTCTGTTCCAGTTAGTACATGTATTCCAATAAATTCAGATGCTGTCTTTTTTTTTTTTTTTTAAAGATTTTATTTATTTATTTCACAGTGGGAGAGAGATCACANGTATTCCAATAAATTCAGATGCTGTCTTTATGAAGCTGACATTACACATCTGTAACTTAGGTATAAACTCCTCCCCAGTGCCTGGAAGATACTTTTACCTCAATATCCTGGGCAGTGCCTCAAATTCAACACACATAAGCTAAACTCCCTAAAAATGCCTTCTCCTCTTTACATTCTTATTTTCATCAATATCCCCTAAGTCACCTCAGACATTCCTTAGCATTTATTGCAATATAAAGTATATGTTTATTTCTTTGCATATTAGTTTAATATAGGTCTTCTTTACCTCTTTGTCCACCATTTTGATGACAGTACTCAACAGGGTACCTGGCAATAAAAGGTTCTTTATATCTTGACTCATTGATTGGCTGGCCGAGAGACTAAAAGACCTGTATAGTCTTCTACCTGATCTTACCTTTAGGTTTTCCAAAACAAGCTTCTTGCCCACTGACAGCCACATAATACCTCCTAAGCACAAGTCTGATCTATTCCTATCTTTGTTTGCAATTTCTGTTAAGTATGTGTGACCTTGTTATAAACCTGGTGCTCTAGGATCTAAATCTTTTTTTTCCCCCCAGAACTTTGCCAGTTTCATGTAACCTACCTGTATCCTACAAGAATGACTTACACTTTCCAATTACTGTTCACGTTATTTTTTCAAAATAATTTCTAATAAATATTTCTCCTCCCTCTATTTATTAAGATCTCACTGAGAAAAAAAAGTATATATATATATATCATCTTCTTCCCAAATCCCTATGGTTGACTCTTTACATAAAGGAATATTCCCTGTCTCTAACTTCTACAAAAAGTTTGTCCTATGTATAAAAACGTTCACATTCTAGATTTTTGTTGTTGTTACAAATACATATGTCCATAGCTCCTCTTCTATTAGATTATGTTTCTTGAAGGTAACTGCCTTTTCACAATTGTTTTTGCCTGTGAATCATGCATATGTCATAAATGTGACTGAGTGACTAAATAGTAAAGTGTAGTTTATATTTTAATTTATTTCCTGTCACAGGGAATACTTGTTTAAGTCAAGTTATACATGCATACTATGTGGAAATTACCGCACAATGTTTTTCTTGATGATACCATCATACAGGATAGTACCTATGTGGAATTTGTCCTTACTTGAAAANAAGTCAAGTTATACATGCATACTATGTGGAAATTACCGCACAATTTTTTTCTTGATGATACCATCATACAGGATAGTACCTATGTGGAATTTGTCCTTACTTGAAAACTTTTACGGAGCACTGAGCATCTTAGAATCTACTTAGTATGGTAGGTCTTTTCACCCTATATTCAAGAAAGTCAAATTGTAGTCACTTAAAATATAACAGTTGAAAAAATAAAATATATATATATTCATTGAATATTTATGACTGAGATTTAGTGCTTGGGGTGTCTATATGAAAATGAAAATGAGATAACAGTAGAAGCAGGGAGAGTTCTGTCCTTTTAATCTTGGTGGTGTGGCAGTATGTTTTTAACATACATATGCTCGTATCCCTAGCATGGGAAAACAAAATATGACAGGTGAATGTTAGTCCATAAAAAGCTGAGCAGATATATCTAAAAAGAAACATGTTCCATTGTCAGCAAAAACAGTATTTATGACTTTCACTTATATAATAACTTGAAGGTAATTCTGACCTACAGAATCTGAATAGTTCTCACAAGACCTTTATGGGATAGAGTTCATTTATCATGAACTTTATTAAATAAGATAATTCAAAGGCCAGAAAAGTAATGTAACTGGACCTACAACACGCATATATATCTAATATGTGTGTGTGTCAGTGGGGACGGTGGTGGTAAAGACAGAGACAAGTTGAGGAGCTCTTAATCTGNTGCATATATATCTAATATGTGTGTGTGTCAGTGGGGACGGTGGTGGTAAAGACAGAGACAAGTTGAGGAGCTCTTAATCTGTTTTCTGCCTCCAAACTTAGTGTTCTTTTATTTTTTTTTCTCAATACTGGGTGGAAATTATTATTAAAAACAGTCCCATGTGAGAACAATTCTTCTTTATGTTTCATAAGTATATTTTGTCATTAATCAGTAATGAGAATATAAATACCATTCCCGGATTCTGGAATGTGCTTTAAATGACTCTTTTTTTTTTTTTAAGGTTATTTATTTATTTGATAGAGAGAGCACGAGTAAGCAGAGTGGCAGGCAGAGGGAGAGAGAGAGAGAAGCAGGTTCTCTGCTGAGCAGGGAGCCCGATATGGGGCTTGATCCCAGGACCCTGAGATCATGACCTGAGCTGAAGGCAGCCGCTTAACCAACTGAGCCATCCAGGCACCCCGTTTTAAGTAACTCTTAAGGTTATGAACATTACATCATGATGATCATCATTATCACTGTTGTGATATTAATGATAAGCACATATGTATCATTTCCTATATATCAAGCAGTGCTATGAATGTTCTATATACATGTATATGTACACACACAGACATGTACATATATATGTTTACATAGGTTTTATATATATATACACATATGTAAATATACATATATTTTCCTTATTAAATAGGTAATAATAACTTCCCCACAACACAGTCTAACATATTCAAGAATGTATGTGATTCAACTTTTTAAAAATTTGTTAATTTCATTTAATCTAGAATTTTGTATATTTACCTTTTACATAGAACATTTCCTAACATCCTGCAAGACCTGCTTTGGAGATTTGGTGTTAAAGAAATGACTTATGTAATGCTAGTGAAGTAATTGGGGAGCTCTAATGAAAAGTCAAGGTAAGGTCCCATTCAGTCACCAACAAGCAGTGTCACTTGGGGCAAAGTTTTAACATCCCTCCTGGGTGATTTTTCTAATCTGTAAAATGTCTAGAATAGATTAGTTGATTTTAAAGGCCACCAACAGCTATAAAAAAGCTTAATGAAAATAATTAGATGTAGAGCATTTCCAGTACACATCATTAAGCGAGATAAAGACCAGAATATAAAGAAGGGTAAAGACAAAGCCTCTGTTTACATATAATTTATAACAATAATAATGAAAGTCAACTTATGCAAAAAGTTTTATAATTTATAGAGTTCTTTTACATTTGACTTTCACAACCATTCTGTAGATCAAATTGTTTTATTACTCCCATTTTTATAAATGAAGAAACTGCATATTAGTGATATTTTACAGTGAAATTTTAGTAAGTGATAAACCGACGTGGACCCAGACTTTCTCCAGTTCCAAATGTTATTCCTACTGCACTAGTACAAGTGTGAGTACCAGCCTTACTAGTTGCCCTGCTACTATGACAATAAGGAAGATGACAAAAACAGCATTTACTGTTTTATTGACAATACCAAATACTTGACTCCTAGTCTCATTTTACTCTCCTAGTGTTTTGAAGCAAGAAGTCAAATATTAATATGATTGTCCATCATATTTCAAATACAGATTTATAGATCACTAATTTACACACCAATTTGTTATTTTCAATTCAGAATGGCTGAATTGAAATCTTTATAAGAAAAGATATTTACAGGGGAGCCTGGGTGGCTCAGTGGGTTAAAGCCTCTGCCTTCAGCTCAGGTCATGATCTCAGGGTCCTGGGATCAAGCCCCACCTCGGGCTCTCTGCTCAGCAAGGAGCGTGCTTCCCCCC
>LNAC01000648.1:798776-875322 GCA_002007465.1 Ailurus styani | reverse complement strand
ATTCCTGGGACCTGATGATAATCGGTCTCCTACTCCTCCGCCATCTTGCCGCTCCTCTTAAATTTTTTATTTAATTCAGCAATGGATACAATATTTCTTTGATGGCTTTTGGTTCTGTAGGTTTGTACAGCTTCAGTTTAAAGGCATGGTAGGCTTGCTTTTGGCTTTATACAACCAGGAGAAAAATAACTAAAAGAATTAAATGAATGTCTCCCTTCTCATTTATGTTCCATGTGTGTTCTACACTGATTTTAGTGAAAATTAAGTTTTGAAATTAAAAATTATAGTGACGTTTTCCAATTTCTCTGTGTCCTTCCTTCCTTAATCCAAATAATGGCCTGGTTCTTTAGTAAAAGTAGGTAAGGGGTCCAAATTGGCATTTTGTTAGAAGAAATTATAGAAAATTCAAGGGTTAGGCAACATCAATTTTGCTGAAATAATTGGGAAATTCCAAAAATATACTACTATTGTTAAATATATTACTTATTAAATGGCTCCACACTAATTCAGAAGAGAAGTGTTTTGTATTCTACATAGCCAAACTAATGTCATTTATTTTCAACTCTGGCACAGATTCTGTGGCTTAATGAAAATCACTTAACCCTTCTTTGCTTTTGAGTCTTCCACCAAGTTGGAATATAATGCATTGATAATCATTAACCTAACTCATAGAATTTCTCTACAGGATATTTAAGAATGTCAAATTACCTTAAAATGGTTGTACAAATAATAAATAATTGTGTCCTCCCCCCAAATCACTTTATTAATTTGCACATTATTACCTTTGCATACTTGAAGAATAAAGTTTGTGGGGTGCCTGGGTGGCTCAGGTGGTCAAGCAACTGCCTTTGGTTCAGGTCATGATCTCAGGGTCCTGGGATCAAGTCCCACATCGGGCTCCCAGCTCCATGGGGAGTCTGCTTCTCCCTCTGACCTTCTCCCCTCTCATGCTCTCTCTCTCTCTCTCTCTCTCTCTCTCAAATAAATAAAATCTTAAAAAAAAAAGAATAAAGTTTGTGCAATGGCTAATTTACATAATTTTCTATTTAAATGCATATAATGGTAGTAAAATTAGAAAATAATTAATACTAATAATTTAGAGAACTTCAGTTTTCTTAAATCTTTTTTCTACGTAATGTGGTTTACACATAATAATCTTTCCATTAATCCATTAATAACATAATTATTCTAAATAGTTTTATGACTTTATAGAGGTCCTTTCTTTAAAGGATTATTGTACCTCTGTTTGAAGTCAGCCCCACTCTCCTGTGTAATTGCCTTCAGCGGCATGTTTTCACTGAAGGTGGAAATGCTTCCATTTTTCTCACTGCCCGGTCTGTTTGACTGCTGCAGTGTTACTCCTAGGAATGTCTCCAGTATCTCTGAAGCAGTGCTCTCACGAGGTACCTCCCTTCAGCTCTTCAGTGGAATTCACACTTCAAGTATGCCCATCATGGACATCTGAACCCTCCGACACGCACAGGTTCACCTGCAGTCCCAAGTTTGGGCCCCCACCCATGAAAACAGAGCCAAGTCTGCCCACCCTGGAGATGCCAGGGATGTTGCTTCTCCACGTATGTCTTGTCGAGCACCTAAAAAGAGAAGGAAAAACAAAAGAACCTCTCTGGCTCCCATAAGATTAAAGTCATACTGACTTGCACATACTGAACACATAGAAGCACTTTTATAGAACTCATCCATATTGCAGCTGAAGTTGCAAATAGTACATGTACATCGTTCAAAGCTAACCAGTTGGGACATGCACTGCAGGTAATTTTAAATCCCTAAACCCAAGTCATACCATTGCTTTCTCACAGATCTCCAGATTTCTTGCTACCTTGTGTGTGGTGCTTTCTCAGTCAATACTTTCTTCTCAAACCTAGCCACGCCCATTACTACTTAGATAGTTTAGTGGTATAGTGGAAGAGGAAAAAAAAAAACAACAGGGCTACAGAAAAAATGACAGGGTGGAGATTGGCTTTGATCAGTGGTTTTCAAACTGTGTTCCACAGAAGGGTAAGTTGAGCTGGCCAACAGGAGTAAGAGGGCTTCCAACTACTAGCCAAATACTGATTTTGAATTTGGGGTATCTTTGATTTGGGGCTTTTGAAAGGCTTTCCTTGTCATCCTCAGTATTTTTGTTTTGTCAAAATGTATCGATTTAATCCATTAATAGGCTAGGTTAGAGCTAGAGCTGATGGGAAATGAATGTGTGTATGTGCCTCTGTGTGTGTGTGTGTGTAATGTGTGCTGTAATAGCCTCTAATGTAGAACAGATAGGCCCACATTAGTTGTAAAACAAAACTCATATCCCCTTCCCAAATGCCCATGAAATTGCTTTTTGACTTCTGTAATAAATACATTTGTTTTCCCATCTTTAAATCTAGAACTTATTTCTTCTGTGGTTTATAAATTGATCTTTTTACTTCCATGATCAAAACCAGTATAAATATATCATGTGAAGTACTGAAAGAATAAACAAGCAAATAAAATACTCCATGAGATCACACAAGGATAAGTAGGGTTGATAGGTAATAGCAAACAAGAATATAATTATTGGGATGAATTATTAAGTAACTTCCTTGAATTGAATTAGAATTGATTTTGCTATTTCCTTAATAATATATTTAAAATGGAGCTGAAAATCTAAAAAAATTACTCAAAGTCATGAACATTCCTATAGATTAACTTAAGAGTTTAAATAGTATTTAGCATATATAGCTTTCCACTTTAGATTCTTGTATTTGGAACATAATATTTGCCTCGCTGAAATGATTCAGATCAATCGTTTTCAAACTCTGTTTCTTGGAGGTTTCTTAGAAATGCTTTAGGGGCCAGCATGTGGGGCAAAAGAAACAAAGCCAGGCGGGATTCCGGCTCCCTTGTTTCAACCCAGGCAACCTCACATTTATCTCTTTTGTACATCAAGAGTTCTGCTTAGGATTTCAATTAAAAGGAATTCCATTGCTGAAGAGAAACAAAAAAACTGAAAACTCCTGGCTTGGATCTAGCCCTACTTTGTAGCAAGGGACTAACTCCTAGAATTTCTTCCACACAGAATCTAAACTGTACTTTTTTGCAAATGAATTTTAATATAAAACTTGAAACTAAATGAGTATGTATGTTAATAAATATGTGTATTTTACATGAATCTTTCTAAGTACCTGCACTTGTGCACATGTTAATTCAAAAATTATTTATTGCATGGTTACTGTTGGGGAGACTGAACAAAATAGGGGGTTCTTACTGGTAAGGCACTTTGAGGCCATGAAACATGTGATGAGAAATACAACAACAATCAGCATGTGTATGAAACCACACTGTATGGTAACCTAATGGGGAGGCAGTGCCATGAGGGTGAGGAGGCTAGAACAAGTGGTACTTGAGATATTTTTCATTTTTTTATTTTTTATTTTTTTAAATATTTTATTTATTTGGAAGAGAGAGAGTGAGAGAGAGCATGAGAGGGGAGAAGGTCAGAGGGAGAAGCAGACTCCCTGTGGAGCTGGGAACCTGATGGAGGACTGGATCCTGGGACTCTGGGATCATGACCTGAGCTAAAGGCAGTTGCTTAACCAACTGAGCCACCCAGGCACCCTGAGATAATTTTTAATTAAAACAAATAGTAAGTTAAAGATTTTTGATTAACATTCCTTGTGGGAAAGTTTTAAGTTATAAGAGTAACCCATATGCATTTTAACAAATTTTAAGCTGAGTTTGCAAGGACAAATGGGAGCTGGTGGGGTACAAGGGATAGTCACGGCCATGGTGGCCGTGGTGCTATGTCAAGCAGTCAGGGTGGGGGGGGAGCTCCATGTAGGGGCCAGATATATTGATGGTCTTCTGGGCCAAATTTAATTTGCAGGTAGGCATAAGGAAGTAATGAAATGTGGGTTGTTTGAATTCCATAAGTGGAGTTGTGTCTTAGAAGATCATCTGACAACAAGGTGCACGGTGTATTATAAGGGAGCAAGAATGGGACTAAGGAAACAATTCAGTTCAGTTGCAAAGTTCCAAGTAAGAAAGGGTGATGGCATCAACAACAGAGGTGGGAAGAGGAGGACAGATACAAAGAGAGATTGAGGAGCATCATCAAGAGTTCCCAAGATTGGGATGTAGGAAGGGAGGGAGGAAAGGGTCGATGATGACTTCTGCATCTTGACTAATACAGTTGGGGGGATGGCCAGTGTCATTCCCTGGGCAGGGACAGAAGAGCATAGCTTTGGTATAATGAATGAAGATGGGTATGTATATTGTTCTGGGAAAGTGTGTGAGTGTATATGTGTGTTTTAGACCTGGATCTGAAAATATATGTGTTCTCAGAGCAAGCCCTGGAGTCCCTGGGTTCACATCTTTATCTGCCCCTTCTTAGCTATGTAGCCTTGGACCTCTAAGCCTGGTTCCTCATCTGTAAATAGGGAAAATAATACTTACCTCATAGGGTTGTTGTGAGGTAGAACATAGTGTTTAGTAGGAGCTTTCTGAATGTTATCAAGTGTTATTATTTATCCTCCTCAAACCTTCGGTTACTCATGGGGGTAGGCGGGGTTAGATGATTTCTGGGGATCTTTTTAGCTATAACATTTTTCATTCTAGAATGTCTGTTGCTGTCTGTTTGCATGTGCATAAACACACAGTTTTACTCAAAAATGTCAATCATTTCTAGGAACTTGCCACATCAGACTCAGATTCCCCAACAGCAGACTACAGGTAAGTACTAAAAGTAATAAGTTGATATTATGTATGAAGCTAACAGATTAAAAGACTGTTCTAGTACCACATAATTTATGAAGCTTTAGCTTCATCGAGTAAGGCAAAACTGTTGTGTCATTTCTTAATCAAAGTTAGAACCTCAGAATAATGGCTTAGATTATTGCATAGATTGGCATCAAAGTGATAAACACAGGGTAAATGATCTTAGAGCAAAAGCATCCATGGAGGTCCTGTCTAATTAAGGAAGACTGAATAAAATCCCCTTCCTTCAGTGAAGCTCCCTATTCTTCCCCTTGGTATGAAAGATTCTTAGCTTGGATGCATCCAGGATTTGTCTCAGTAAGTGAGCAGCTTGAAACTGACTCTTACAAAAGGAAACCATTGTGACTAATCACTGAGGCTTCAGGGGGATAAATGAGAAATGGTTGGCCTGGTTTTAATGCCACTTTAAAAAGCTGTTATAACATGACCAGTGACAACAAGATGGCGGACGATTCTCCCTTGACTATTCTATTTCCCTAAGACTCGCTTTCTTTAAGTTTATTTCTTTCAAGTGTCCCTAAAAAATTTCCACAGCCAATTATTTCATTCATCTCAGTACCAAGTAGATAACTTATTCATGATTGTCTTCTAATTAGTGGTTGATTCCTAGTTCTAATTGCCAGGCAACCAGTAATGCCTTTTGTGGCTCTCTTGGAAAAGCAAGAGAAGTTTTAAAAATGTAAGTTGGATGTGGAATTCTGAGTATGAATAGTGGTATTGTAGCAGGGAAGCTATTAAGCAAGTCTCTTAAAAACTTTAGGCACATGTAGAAGTTTATTGGATGTTTTCATTCAAAAATTATTTTCTCTATTATTGCTTTCGGGAATTTAAGGAGACTTTCGTTTGACAACTTTTCAAAGATTTGAGGCAAGTATAATAAAGATGTTCTTCAGATTTTAATTACAAGATAATGTTTATCAGAATTTTCCCCTACAGTTTTGATCATTTGTTTTAATTAAATGCTAACATGTTTCAACAAGGGTGTTCAATATATTGATGTAGTGGTGCTAATGTGTAAGCATTCAGGAGAGTGATGAAGGAACAAACTTAGTTATAAATATCTCTTACCTAAAGAGCAAAGACAAAAACAAATCCCTATTAATACTAATTGCCTGGCCTTTTATTTTTTTTAAGAAGAAAACATTTAAAGGAATATTTCCCTCATTAAATTCATAAACTTCTAACTCTTCTAAGATGCCTTTCCTCTGATTCTTAATTATTTCATGTAAGGCATGAGTAGAAGGGAGACAGTTTCTAGTAAAACCACAAATAATTTATTTGTGTGTTTTAAAAATCCAGATTTTACTTATTCTCCCATTAGAGGGAATAAGGGAGCCAGAGCAGATGATATTAGAGAGACATACTTGATAGCATATAGCTTTTCAACAAGTAGACTTGTTAATGTGCTAGTTTTTAGTAATAGGCAGCATTTCCAACTACAAGGACAATTTATGCCTGAGTAAATGGGGTAAGAGCCAAATAATTTCCCTAGGGGAATTTTAGGTTGTTCAACCCAATTTTCTAGATTATTTTTCTAAAACAGATTTGGGGAGCAGGCATTTTGCTTGAGTCAGGGAAGCTTTGATCTCCTTTTTAGTTAATACGATAGCCTATTACCTCCTTGTTTTCTTATATTTTTCTGTAATTTGGAGCACATTATTGACTAAAGTGCACTATCTCCTCTTGGTTGTTTTCTTCTTGTCATTGTTGTTTTTGATGAGTCCCCAAAGTATCTAAGTGCTAAAGGGAGAGAGACCACCCTAGCACTATTTGTAATTATGATAGATTGTTGTCTTTCTGCCTCTGATAAATGTACAACCAAATAGAGTTTTGCCTCCCGGAGAGAAAAGCTGAATGGGCAGGTTATATTCCTTATTCCCATTCTGTTTGTTTGAATGAAAAAATAGTTTGTTTCTCAGTTTCCAAGTTATTCTGCTCTGTATGCACATCCATGGATTTAGTGCTCTTTATGTATTTTCCTGGGTACAACAGCTTTTCCTGGTCATCCCGGTACCACAAAGAGGCACCCACATTTGAAATAATAATTTGCTTTTTCCAAGTACCTCAAAGCACTGTGCAAGGTCACAGTTTTCTTTATGAAGATAATTTAAGCACAGGGTTTGTCTCTAGGATACCAAGTAATTTTATTTGTAGTACTTACATGGAATTTGTTGGGAAGAGTGTATTTTGAAGTTTGTTTTATTTAGTTATTTTTTTCTTTCTTTCTTTTTTTTTTTTTTAATGATCACCAAAAGTTTAAGAAATGAACTAGCTGCTGGTGTTGTAATCCTGGACTTAAGCACTCGCTGGGATAATAGAGCAGTTACAGGCCGACAATAGCACTGCCTTTTGGACGAGGCCCAAGCCATTAGGTTTGATGCCCCTTCAGGTTTTCTCATTTTCTTTGCCCTTCCAGCCCACATGATATTTTCTTAAAAGCCACGATTAAAAGGTACAGTCCTATGTCCCGCAGTCAACCCCATTCTTTTTGTTTATTGTGGGAGGAATTTTCAGACCATACCTTCTGAGAAGTACAAACCATTACGGATTCGGCCCAAGGAGAGGACTGATTTAGAATTTTTCCTTTTTTTTTTTATTTTTAATGCAGAGAAAGAATGTCAACACAATTATTTTAAAATGCATTAAGAAGATAGAAAATTACTCCTTGTCATATTTTGTTTCGCTCAAAATCTAAGTGTCTGCACTCTGACTAACTCATGCCCGTGTTCGTTTTTCCACACTCCAGGTAAATGGTATCCCTGAAGAAAGGAAACTGACTGAAGCAATGAATTTATAATCAGACAGCATAGCAGTTATGTCTCATTTCTTCTCTTTTCCACTAATGCATGCGCTTTCCCGGCATATGGTGTGCATGTCGGCAGTACTAAGTCTGTAGCGAATAACACAATATAACTTTCATTTTACTAATGTATTTTTTTTGTACTTAAAGCATTTTTGACAATTTGTAAAACATTGATGACTTTATATTTGTTACAAATAAAAAGGGACCTTTAAAATAAATATTATTGATGAAGCTTAATGTTGGGTGAAATTTATTTCAGAAAATATTTGATTGCCTTCTATATAGTAGGAATCTTCTGTTGCTAGGAACAGGTTCGTGTGGCCATTCTTTATTCAATAAGATTTTAGTAAGCACATTTTATAAATATAGAAAATGTCTATGCTCTGGGTTCCAGGTGAGCAGCCCATTTAAATAATGTTATGATCCTATGGCATGTCTCAATCTGTTCTTTTATATATTCTTTCTTAGAGTCTTGTAAGGTAGACCTGGTTTTAAGAATTATGGATCTAATGACACCTTGTTTATGAAGGATGGCCCGGGCTGCATAATTACCTGGTTCCATGATCAGATACTTGTTTTTAGGAGCAAGCCAGGAGCTGCTACTCAAAAGAGAATAGTTACCCACAATTGGTGATGTGAATTAGCTCCAAACCCCTGAGCACACCTGTAATAACACAACTTTCAGGGCTTTCCTCATCCCATAGGGGTCGGCTTCATGCATCGTGAATACTGTTGGTTAAAATGCAGTTATCAGACCAACTCGCGGGGCTACTCTTGTTGTAGGCCCGACCAGCTAGAAAAACGTCTCTTACTCTGTTCTGGGAAGATTTCTATGTTACTTGTTAGTCAAAAGGACAAACAAATGCTATGTAAATCTGATTCCAAAATCTAACAAGATTCCCTGTCACCATTGTATGCAACAATGTGTCTTTCACTTAGGGGGAATATTCTATCATGTCCTTGGCATTGGAACCCCTCCCCTGCCAGCCCCCAATGCCAAGGACATGATAACTTAACAGAGGGTGTAGGTTCTTTGATTTCCTAAAAATGTATCTTATATTTTTCTTCCTTCCCAAGACAAATAGAGGGTTGTCACTTGCTGTTCTTCAGGACCTAAGAGCTTGAGGATGTAAATATATTGGGTCAGGTTCAAGTCCTAGGAGGAAAGTTTGCCATGACTCCAGATGACTAGATTGTGACACAGTGGCAGAGCATTAACAAACTGTTGCTCCTTTCACTGAAATCAAGCAGGATCTGGGAAGTCCAACAGGAATAATAATGCGTGATGCACAAACAAGGAACTAGAGATCAGGTGTTAGGAACTTTATTCATCTCTTCTAGAAAAGAGGCCACTGTAAGGGTTGGAAAATACAGTTGGATTTAGCATTGGTTTTTGTACTGACCATATTAAGGAATTGAATGGGATAAAAGTTATTGGTCAGCATTTCACAATTTGGCAATTATTGCCTTAATCTCTGCAATTCTCTCTGAAAAAGTGATCTCGCCTCTGACTTGATATTTTGATGGGGACTAGTGATGTTGAACATTTTTTCATGTGTCTGTCAGCCATTTGTATGTCATTTTTGGAGAAGTGTCTGTTCATGTCTTCTGCCCATTTCTTGACTGGATTATTTGTTCTTTTAGGTGTTGAGTTTGATAAGTTCTTTATAGATCTTGGATATCAGCCCTTTATCTGAAGTGTCATTTGCAAGTATATTCTCCCATTCTGTGGGTTGCCTCTTAGTTTTGTTGACTGTTACCTTTGTTGTGCAGAAGTTTTTATCTTGATGAAGTCCCAATAGTTAATTTTTGCCTTTGTTTCCTTGGCTTTTGGAGATATGTCTAACAAGAATTTGCTACAGCTGAGGTCAAGTGGTTGCTGCCTGTGTTCTCCTCTAGGATTTTGATGCATTCCTGTCTCAAATTGAGGTCTTTCATCCATTTTGAATCCATTTTTGTGTATGATGTAAGGAAATGGTCCAGTTTCATTCTTCTGCATGTGGCTTGACAATTT
Source organism: Ailurus styani (assembly GCA_002007465.1). Classification (NCBI taxonomy): domain Eukaryota; kingdom Metazoa; phylum Chordata; class Mammalia; order Carnivora; family Ailuridae; genus Ailurus; species Ailurus styani. Next base: position 865,750 of record LNAC01000648.1, on the reverse strand, counting down.
TCCCAAGGCCATTTGTTGAAGAGACTTTTTTCCATTGGATATTCTTTCATGCCTCATTGAAGAGTAGTTGACCATAGAATTGAGGGTTCGTTTCTGGGTTCTCTATTCTATTCCATTGATCTATGTGTCTGTTTTGTGCCAGTACCATACTGTCTTGATGATTACAGCTTTGTAATAGAGCTTGAAGTACAGAATTGTGATGCCACCAGTGTTAGTTTTCTTTTTCAACATTTGTCTGGTTATTCGGGATCTTTTCTGGTTCCATACACATTTTAGGATTGTTTATTCCAGGTCTGTGAAAAAAGTTGATGGTATTTTGATAGGGATTTCATTCAATGTGTAGATTGCTCTAGGCAGCATGGACATTTTCACAATATTTGTTCTTCCAATCCAGGAGCATGTAGCATTTTTCCATTTCTTTGTGTCATCCTCAATTTCTTTCATGAGTGTTCTATAGTTTTCTGAGTACAGATACTTTGCCTCTTTGGTTAGGTTTATTCCTAGGTATCTTATGATTTTGGGTGCAATTGTAAAGGGGATCAACTCCTTAATTTCTCCTTCTTCTGTCTTGCTGTTGGTGTATAGAAATGCAACTGATTTCTGTGCGTTGATTTTATATCTCGTCACTTTGCTGAATTCCTGTAGGAGTTATAGCAATTTTGGGGTGGACTCTTTTGGGTTTTCCACAGAGTATCATGTCATCTGCAAAGAATGAGAGTTTGACTTCTTCTTTGATGATTTGGATGCCTTTTATTTCTTTTTGCTGTCTGATTGCTGAGGCTAGGACTTCTAGCACTCTGTTGAACAACAGTGGTGATAGTGGACATCTTTGCCATGTTCCTGACCTTATGGGTAAATGTCTCAGTTTTTCCCCATTGAGAAGGATATTCATTATGGGCTTTTCATATATGGCTTTTATGATATTGAGGTATGCTCACTCTATCCCTATGCTGTGAAGAGTCTTAATCAAGAAAGGATACTGTACTTTGTCAAATGCTTTTTCTGCATCTATTGAGAGGATCATATGGTTCTTGTCCTGTCCTTTCTTTTATTAATGTAGTGTACCACATTGATTTGCAGATGTTGAACCAAACTTATAGCCAAGGAATAAATCCCACTTGGCTTTGGTGAATAATCTATTTAATTTACTAATCGATCCTATTGGCTAGTATCTTTGTGAGAGTTTTTGTATCCATGTTCATCAGAGATTTTGATCTGTAATTCTCCTTTTCGGTGGGGTCTTTGTCTGATTTTGGGATCAAGGTAATGCTGGCCTCATAGAAAGAGTTTGGAAGTTTTTCTTGCATTTCTATTTTTTGAAACAGCCAGAAGAATAGGTATTAATTCTTCTTTAAATGTTGGGTATAATTCCCCCTGGGAAGCCATCCAGCCTTGGGCTCTTGTTTGTTGGGAGATTTTTGATTACTGCTTCAATTTCCTTGCTGGTTATGGATCTGTTCAGGTTTTCTATTTCTTTCTGTTTCAGTTTTGGTACTTTATATGTTTCTGGGAATGCATCCATTTCTTCCAGATGGCCTAATTTGTTGGCATAGAGTTGCTCATAATATGTTCTTATATATTGTTTGTATTTCTTCAGTGTTGGTTGTGATTTCTCCTCTTTCATTCCTGATTTTATTAATTTATGCCCTTTCTCTTTTCTTTTTGATAAGTCTGGCCAGGGGTTTATCAATCCCATTAATTCTTTCAAAGAACAAGTTCCTAGTTTACTTGCTCAGTTCTACTGTTCTTTTGGTTTCTAGTTCTTTGATTTCTGCTCTAATCTTTATTAATTCTCTTCTCTTGCTGGGTTTAGGCTTTATTTGCTGTTCTTTATCCAACTCCTTTAGGTATAAATTTAGGCTGTGTAATTGAGACCTTTTTTATTTCTTGAAAAAGGCTTGTATTGCTATATACTTTCCTCTCAGGACCATCTTTGCCACATCCCAAAGATTTTGAATGTTTGTGTTTTCACTTTCATTTGTTTCCATGAATTTTTAAAATCCTTTAATTTCCTGACTGACCCATTCACTCTTTAGTAGTATGTTCTTTAGCCTCCATGTATTTGAGTTTTCTCTAACTTTCCTCTTGTGATTGAGTTTCAGTTTCAAGACATTGTGGTCTGAATATATGCAGGGAATGATCCCAATCTTTTGGTACCAGTTGAGACCTGATTTGTGACTTTATGTGATCTATTCTGGAGAATGTTCCATGTGCACTAAAAAAGAATATGTATTCTGTAGCTTTAGGAAGGAATGCTCTGAATATATCTGTGAAGTCCATCTAGTCCAGTGTGTCATTCAAAGCCCTTCTGCTTATGTGATCTGCTTATGTGATCATTTCAGTGAGAGGGGTGTTAAAGTCCCCTACTGTTATTGTATTATTATTGATGTGTTTCTTTAATTTTTTAATTAAGTGGTTTGTATAATTAGCTGCTCCCATATTAGGGGCATAAATATTTACAGTTGTTAAATCTTGTTGGATAGACCCTTTAATTATTATACAGTGTCCTTCCTCATCTCTCATTACAGTCTTTGGTTTAAAATCTAATTTGTCTGATATAAGGATTACTAATGACATCCATTAGCATGATAAATGGTTTTCCACCCCCTCACTTTAATATGGAGGTGTCTTTGGATCTAAAATAAGTCTCTTACAGATAGCATATTGATGGGTCTTGCTTTTTTATCCAATATGATACCCTGTGTCTTTTGATTGGGGCACTTAACCCATTTACATTCAGAGTAACTATTGAAAGATAAGAGTTTAGTGCCACTTTATTGCCTGTAAAGTCACTGTTACTGTAGATTGTCTCTTTTCCTTTCTGTTATTTTTGAGGTCACTCTTCATGTAAAGGATCCCTTTTAATATATAATATTTCTTGCAGGGCTGATTTCGTGATCACAAATTCTTTTAGTTCCTGTTTTTCCTGCTAGCTTTTTATCTCTCCTTCTATTTTGAATGACATATTAGCTGGATAAAGTGTTCTTGACTGCATATTTTTCTCATTTAGCACCCTGAATATATCATGCCAGTTCTTTCTGGCCTACCAGCTCTCTGTGGATAAGTTTGGTGCCAATCTAATGTTTCTACCCTTGTAGGTTATGGACCTCTTGTTCTGAGCTCTTTTCTCTGAGATTTGCAGATTTCACCATTATATGTCTGGGTGTTGACCTACTTTTGTTGATTTTGAGGGGGGTTCTCTGTACCTCCTGGACTTGAATACCTGTTTCCTTCCTCAGATTAGGTTCTCCACTATAATTTGCTCCAATATATCTTCTGCTCCTCTGTCTCTTTCCTCTTCTTCTGGGATCCCAATTATTCTAATATTGTTTCACATTTTGGTACCCCTTATCTTTTGAATTCTCCCCTCATGATCCAGTAGTCGTTTATCTTTTTCTTAGCTTCTTTATCCTTTGTTTTGCCTTCTATATCACTAATTCTCTCTTCTGTCTCATTTATCCTAGCAGTTAGAACTTCCATTTTTGATTGAATCTCATTAATAGCCTTTTTTATTTTGACTTGATTAGATTTTCATTCTCTTATTTCTCTAGAAAGGGATTCTCTAGTGTCTTCTATGCTTTTTTAAATCCCAGCTAGTATCTTTATACTTGTTATTCTGAACTCTAGTTCCAACATCCTACTTATATCCATACTGATTAGGTCCCTGGCAGTCAATACTGCCTCTTGTTCTCTGTTTTGAGGTGAGTTTTCCCATCTTGTCTTTCTGTCCAGAGAAGAATAGATTGAATAAGAGAACAAAACACTAAAATGGCAATAATGACCCCAGAGAAATATACACTAAACAAATGAGAGGAGACTCAAAACCAAAAGTTAAAAATAAATAAAAAAATTTAAGAAGAGAATATCATCAGACAGGCCAACAGAATACTGGATCCTGTGTGTATTTTGGTCTGTTTGTTAGAAAACTAGATCCCAAAATTGTAAAGAAAAAAAAACGTATATGTTTACAAAAATAAAATTAAATACAATGGTTAGAGTTTAGATACAAAAGGTTACAATACAAAAGGTTAGACTGTAACTGTAAAATGAAAATTAAAAGAGAAAACGAGAGAAAAAGAAAAAAAAAGAATATAAACACACAGGTGAACAGAACAGAGAAATATACTATTTCCTGAGTGTATTTTGGTTGACTTTTTAGAAGAAACTACATCTCAAAATTGTAAAGAAAGAAAAACTTATATATATGCAAAATAAAATTAAATAATTTGAAAAGATAGAATGTAATTGTAAGGATGAAAGTTAAAAAGGCTTTAACAAAGCAAAACAAAACAAAACAAGAGAAAAAGAGCGAATATGATCAGATAGGTGAAGAAAACAGAGCCTTATGCTAGATTCTGGCTGTATTTTGGTCCGTTTGTTAGAAGAAACTGAATCTCAAAATTGTAAAGAAAGAAAGACATATATACAAAAATAAAATGAAATACAATGAAAGTATAGAATATAACTATAAAACTGAAAATTAAAAAAAGATTTTTAAAAAGTTGATAAAATAAATTGGTTGAAAAAAGAAAGAGAAAATAATTAAATTTGAAAGACTAAAGAATCACGAGGGGAAAAAATCATAAATTCTATGTACTATTTTCCCCTAGCACTGGAGTTTTGCAGTTCTCATTGATCATTGGACTTGGTCTTGGCTGGATGTTCCTGCTGATCTTCTGGGGGAGGGGCTTATTTAGATGATTCTCAAGTGTCTTTGCCTGAGGCAGAACTGCACCTCCCTTGCCAGGGGCCAGGCTAAGTAATCTGCTCGGGTTTGCTCTTGGTAGCTTTTGTTCCCTGAAAGCTTTCCGTACAGCTTTGGAGGACGAGAATGAAAACAGTGGCCTCCCCATCTCTGGCCCCAGAGCCAAAACCTCGGGGCCCTACTCAGTGCACTCTCAGGGAAAACCAGTTAATCACTCCTGGCTCCCTGGTCTCCATCAGTACTCCATTCTCACCTGGCCTGTGACTGAGCATTTCTATCTCAGGCACATGACCGTGCTTTGAGTCTCTAAACCCTGTAGGCTGCTGTGGTGCACCAACAGATTTCAAAAAGTTCTGATTTTCTGCTCTGCTGCCCTGTCATTTGCTGGTAGCCGGCTAATGGAGGCTCCCTCCCCCCATGATCTATCTTCCCATATATTGCCTTGGATTCACTTCTCTGCACCTCCTACCTTGCAGAAAGTGGTCACTCTTCTATTTGTAGCATTGCAGCTATTCTTTTCTTAGATCTCTGATTGAGTTCGCAGATGTTCAGAATGATTTGATAGCTATCTAGCTGAATTCCAGGGGCCAGACGAAATTAAGGTCTCCTACTCCTCTGCCATTTTGGACTCCAACTAGATCATCTCACTTTACATTCAGTTAATAGACTGCAGTTCATCTTAGGTAATTTACCATGTAGTTTTCATACTGGTGTTTATATTTTTAAAGCTGAGGCAGCCATGGGGATGTGCTGCTTGGATTTTCCTTCAGGAAAGAATTTACCATTCGGCTACAAAAAGGATGGTTAACAGCCAGCTGCCAGTTGTTAGCACCTTCAGGATATGCCTTGTCCTTTGAACAGAGGAACACTTTTCCTGGGCAGCCACCTTCCAGCCATGGCTGAGCATGCCATCAGTACTAGGGCCCAGGACTCCTCTAATGGGAAATCTTTACTCTGGAGCTCCCTGGTAGATTGGCTGAGAGCCTCAGGTTTGCATTGCAATTAGATGACCTCCTTGCCTAATCTGGCTTCCTCTCTACCAGCTCCCCTTTTAGAGAGCTTAGATCTCTAGCATGGATTGAAGATTTCCCTTCAATTCAAAATAATAATGAGAGCTGATTAGAGCTCCTTTACAAATATAGAATATAAGTCTCTGTGTCCTAGAATACATAACTTTTTTGGTGAATATTTTATATATAAGAAGCCAAAACAGGAACGTGTCAATCTTTAAAGTGGATTTTATTGACTCAGAAATCTGTTCACTAGTTAGCACCTCAATAACTAATATATTTTTTGTTTTTGCACCATTTTCAAACAATAAGTAATTCCTTTCTAATCAACTGGGAATCAAATTGATTGCTTTTATAGAACAAATTCATAAAAGACAGCAATCCAACAGAAATTTTAATTAGTTTGGTTTCCCCGAAACAGTTTGTAAATTTGGGCATGATCCCAGGAAGCCACGATATGAAAGCAGAAAGACTGAGGTGGTGAGGAGGTTCTTAAGGAAAGCCAATGGAGAGTATGTTATTGATCTGGTTATTGTTTTAGAAAGCAGAACTCTGTTCTACTGGGGATTCGCTAACGAACTGTGTAGAATACACCTCAGAATTTCCCTTCAAAGTGACAAGAGACTTAGACTTTCATCCACAGACTCACCATCCTGCAGCTGAGTTGCTCCAGGGGGCATTAACTCTCCTGTACTTCTGGGCTTTTGCTGTGAGTGGGCTGAGCAAGATCCTGGTGCTCTGGAATAAACCCTGGACAGGGAAGTTGAGAGATGTTATGGAAACTCAAGGTGAGAAAAGAAAGCTAAATAAGCTATTAGTAGGATTTCTTGATCAAGGAAGGGACACTGCTGGATTTTGCACAATATCATTGATATGCAATGTTAAAATGCAATTACTATCATGTGAACTTATTGGTTAACATTTCAATTTGCAGTGGGACGAAACCATTGACACATAACCTAGAAGTCAACTTGTGATATACATGACGGTCATACTTAAAAGAGAATGGCTTGATGAGTTTTTTGCTCTACACTAAAAACTCATGCCAGGAGACAATGGATTTTTTGCGGGGGGAAGAATTATTTGGTGAGCTGTGCTGATGTGACAAAAATATCCCTGAAATCACAGTGGCTTAACACAATAAAACACTATTCATTCACATCACAGGTCAGTCTTCCTCCATCCTGTATACCATATGATCTGGAACACATGGTATCCAGGATTTCTATGGGAAAGGAAATGAGAGTTGAAATGTCACATGGGATGTTTGTCAGAGCTGGGCTTCAAAATGGCTTCCCTCATTTTCATCTATACTCTATTATTTGGTAATGTATTGTTCTCTAAAGGTACTTGCTGTGGATGCTGGGAAATACAGTCTTCCTGTGTACTTAGGAAGAGGAAATGGTGTGGTAAACATGAGCATTGTTTTGCCACACATGTGGACTGGGCAAAACATGTAATTAGTGATTATGAACTAGTTGATGTATACAACAATGAAGGATACAATTACATGAATAAATAGTTCTATCATCCCCAATAACCTCAATTGTAAGAACTTCCAATTGGAAATAAAAACAACTACTACAAAGAAATGGACTAGATATAATAAACTAGATCAATAAATTTTGGAGAAATATAGCATTAAATTCTTGTAGAAAAACATATGATTATAGGTTCACAATCCCTTATCTGCAATTCCGAAATCCAAAGATTTCAATTTCTTCAAGAGTTCATAGCAAGTCTATCTAATGGTAGAATCTGAGCAGAACAAAAATGAAGTTTATCTTTCTTAATCCCATTTGGTGTGATGCTTTGCTATAAAAACAATAACATTTTGTTACATGGTATTGCCCTTACCCTACTGAGTATGTTATATAATGTAAGCATTACAATTATGAAATCTGAAAATAATTGAATACCAAAAATACATGCAGTCCCAAGAGTTTCCAATAATGTATGGTAGACTTATACTACTAGTTTTATAAATGTTATGTTTAATTTTTATATGATGTTTATAAATAAGCCTCTTTTTATTACCTAAATTTGGGGTTCCATGTGTGTTCCTAAAGCAAATTAAGTGGTAAAACAATGAGAAAAGATTGAAGTAAACTGGTCTAACAGAATAATATACCTCCTAGTTCTATCCACTAAGAGGACCTAGAAGCAATAATACCCCACAAAACCAAACACTCCAATTTTGTCTTCCAGGAGGCCAGTGTTTCTTGACAAAATGACTAATTTCAGGGCTTCAGAAGAGAAAGGATAGATGAGACCAGAACCCAGAAAATAAGAAAAAGAATAATGGAGATTTATCAAAAGTATTCAGGAACCAGCTAGATGGGCTTAGCTCACAATGGCCAAATATGGGACAATTACTAAATACAGTAATATATTATAATTTATAGATAAAATAAGATCCCTGAAACTATACTGATATAAATGAATGAATGAGTAAACAAATGATTACCACTGAGGATAAACACTTTTTTTCCATAATGTTCTTTATTATGGCCATCTTCTTTATTATTATTATTATTATGATGATAAAAAAATAACGTTAAATTTATCATTTTAACCCTTTTTAAGTAGACATATGAATGTTGTGCAACAGATGTCTAGAAATTTTTCATCTGTTAATTGAACCCATTATACACTAATATACACTGTACATACCCATTAAACACTGATTTATTCTCTCCTTTTCCCCAGCCCTTGGCAAACCTCTTTCTACTTTTTGTTTCTATGATTTTGTCTACTTTGGCAACTTCCTATGATGGTAGTCCTACAGTATCCCTCTATGACTGGGCTTATTTCACTTAGCGTAACGTCTTTGAGGTTCAACCATATTATAGCTTGTGACAGGCTTTCCTTCTTTTTTGGTGGTGTAATATTTAACTGTATGTCCATATTACATTTTCTTTATCCATTCACCTATTAATGGACATTTGGGTTGCCTTTACCTCTTGGCTATTATAAGTAATGGAGCAATGAACATGTGCAAATATCTCTTTGAGATCCTGTTCTGATCATTATACCTTAAGCGCTGGCATGGGGAAAACAGTCACTCTACTGTGAAGATGCCTGGAAAATACCACTTCAACCAAATGATCAAAGTTACCATCATCATCAGTAGTGGGACAAATTGATCTCATGTGTCTCCTGATATGATGCACCAACAAGAACCACCATTTCTGTGGTATTCCTGCCAAAAATGCATGTCCTGAATCTAAATCTGACCATGTAAAACTTAAAGACATTCTACAAACTAACTGGCCCTACTCTTCAAAACTATCGAGCTCGTGGAGATACAGACTGAGAAACTCCAGATTTAAGGAGACTCAAATGACATTACAACCAAATGCAACATTTGATGTTGCACTGGAATTCTCAGCTCTTTTAGAAAATTGGATACATAGATGAATAGATACATAGATAGACACGATAAAGCAAGTATGGTAAAATATTAACATCTGGTAAATATGAGTATATGGGAATAGTGGTACTGTATTTAAAAGTTTTTGCAAATCTGAAATTAATCTCAAAAAAATTCTTAAAAATAGCATGCTAACTGAAATATGAAGAATGGATAAAAGGGCAATAAATTAATGCAGAGGAAAGAAGAGCAACTGTTCAGGAATACAACGAGGAAGAAAAAAAGGCTAGAAGTGTTTGACTTTGAGAAATATTTTGGACACAGAATTGATAGGATTTGCTGACAGATTGGAAATGTGGGGGGAAAGAGGAATCAAGATGACTTCCAGAGTTATGGCCTTAGTTCCTGGGTCTATTTTTGATCCATATACTGAGTTTGAGAAGGTTGGGCAAAGAATATCTCAAAGATAAAGTCAAGAGTTTAGTTTTGAACATTTTTTTTCCAGTTACAAAGACCATCTCTTACTAGGGCAAAGAGCAGTGTAGATGTACCATCTCAGGAATTTCCACTGCCATGTGCCAAATTTTTGTGTATATAAGTTTGTGGCAAGCCTCTAAAACAAATTTTATTGGCTACAACAGAGAGTATTAGTAAAATGTTAACTAGTATGTATACTAATGCTTGGTAATGTCTATATCAGTGCAAAGCGTTCAAAGGTCTGCCATGGAATAAAGATAATGAAGTTCAGGGGTCTTGTTTCAGGTGAATGTGTAACATAGGGCTATCTTAGACAAACCTAAAGAGGAGCACACATTTCAAAAGTAAATAGAATTGTGCCCTGATTTATCGGTGGTGATAGCTCATCACTGAAAATGATTGGAAAATTGAAATGAATAATTAAAATTGCTTCTTCTTTGCACTCAGAGATTTGAATGTTGACATCATGAGCTCCCAGGCCAAGCCAAGAAATCAGGGTCACTGAAATAGAATTCTTTATTGATTGTCCATGGAATTCCCAGTGAAACAGCAATGTACATTGATGCCACATCTTGATAGATGATAATCATGGATTAGATACCTAAGGTCTTTGTTAAAAGAGCTCAGATCTATCATGTCCACACACTGCATCAGACTGACTCACAAGCCTATTAAGTCTATTTTGTAAGAAATGCCAAGTGCCTAAAAATAAAAAATGGGATGGAAGATATATCTTTCAACTAGATAGATTATGCTATGTAACTTATTCCTTGATGTGTTATTTATCTGCTACAACTGGGCTATGTAACACCTCCCCTACCCCAAATAATGAGGGTTTTTGTTTGTTTGTTTGTTTGTTTGTTTTGTTTTTTTAGTTTGCTATGGGTCAACTATTTAGACTGGGTTTGATTAGAAGTATTTTCTAATCTCAGCTGGCTTTCCTCATATGTCCGGCTAATTATTGGCTCACCTTGGATGACCTCTTTTTGGATGATGGGAAAACTTGGTTTTCTCCAAGTTTATCTCATTTAATTAGGCTGGCACTGACACATTCTCATAGCATGGCAGAAACACAGAAGACAGCATAACTCAATCATGCAAGAGATTAGCAAACAATGTGCATCTTCTTTCGAAACATTCTTTGTGACACATTTGTTGATATCCCATTAGTCAAAACAAGTAAACTGGCTGAGTCCTAAATTGGAGTGGGAGAAAATTATAAGATAATGGGGCAGACTGTGACTATGGGGTACCTATTAAAGGGAGCCATTAGTTCAATTGATCTAGTATAGTCTACACACTCGTCCTGATTATTTACGTTCCTTCCACACACAAAATACACTAAATCCTTTTCAAGACTCCAAATTCTCATTCAAACATGGCAACCGACTTAAAGTACTTTCTTATGATTTACACCAGATTCAGTTGTTTCTCCTTGGATGTGGCTTCTTCTGATATGGAGACACATACTGAAACTGTAATTGGCCCCACTCCCACAACTCAACATAAAAAGATGACATATGGACTTGATAAATAGATACTTGTTTTTAAAAGAGGGAAGCATTGGAGACATATAGTATCACAGATTTGTTTTCAGTTGCTGTAACTTAGAAATATTACAAACATAAAAATGATCACAAAATGGATCAAAGACCTGAATTGATATCTAAAATTAAAAAACTCTTAGAAATACAGAAAAAATGGACTTCATCAAAATGAGACACTTCTGTGCATCAAAGGACACCATTGAAAGGATGAAAAGACAGCCCACAGAATGGGAGAAAACATTTGCAAATTATATGCCATAAGGGATTAATATCCAAAATTGTAAAGAACTCCTACAACTTAACAATAACAAACAGCACAATTCAAAGTGGTCAAAGGACTTGAATAGACATTTCTCCAAATAGATACAAATGGCCAGTAAGCATATGAAAAGATGCAAGTGCATCATCAATACTTAAAAATACTTAATATTATATTTTATATTATAAAATATTTAATATCTTAATTATATTAACTAACTTGAGAAGAAAAATGAGATGATCATCTCCATAGAAGCTGAAAAGTCATTTGACAAAATTTTCAACTCTAATTTGGACCTCCAAATACTCTAAATGCATATTTGATTGCTTCTTCCTTAATATGATATACCCGGTCAGCCTTGTGGAACACTATAGGCACTCTGACTGAATCAGGAATATCTTACTTGAAGGCTCATGACAAGACAACATAAAGACAACAAGAAACAAACATCAGAATAAGATAATATAAAAGCACTGGAGGCAGAAAATAATAAAAGGAAGAAGTCCAACTATCAATATTTAAATATGATTGATTGACTATCTGAAACCTTAAAGAATCAACTGAACAAACTATTACAAATGAGTAATAAAAAATTCCCTGGGACACCTGGGTGGCTTAGTCAGTTAAGCATCTGACTTCAGCTCAGGTCATGGTCTCATGGTCCTGGGATCAAGGCCCACATTCAACATCAGGCTTCTTGCTCAGCAGGGAGTCTGCTCCCCCCAACCCCCTGTTCTGATTGTACGCTCTTGCTTTCTCTCTCTCTCTCTTAAATAAATAAAGTCTTTTTAAAAAATCCCTTAAGATAGAGAGGATGTAGATTTAATATAGAGACATCTTCATATACAAACAATTACCAGGAGAAGCTACAATGATAGAAAAGACCCCACTTAGAGCAGCCATCAAAAAGAGAAAACATCCAAGAATGAACTTAACTGCAAGAGAGCAAGTCTTATTATCTGAATAGAAACTTTAATGTGCCCCCCCAACTGATGTAAAAGACAACTTATGCAAATGGAAAGGCACATAATAGTTTTGGACCAAAACTATAACCAAAGGATATTGTTTATCCTAAATTACTTTATGAAGTGAATGTGATTCCAATATAGATATTAACAGGTTTTTTTTGGAAACAGACAAGCTGATTTTAAGTTTAATTTGGAAAAAAGCCCAACAAGAATAGCTTAAAAATCTCTGAGATTAAAAAAAGAGCAATAGGGTACTTTCACTAGACATAAAACCATTTTATAACATACCATGATATAACATACGATAAAGCCTCTATAATTAAAACTGTGTGAGGCTGCTGCATGAACAGCTATTGATTCAGAGTAAAAAGTACATAAACTGTCCCATACAAATGAATAAATGTAGTATGTGTTATAAGTAGCATGTAATGTCAATGATGGAAAAGACGGACTCTTTAATAAATAGTATTAGCAATAGGTAGTCATCTGAAACAAAATTAAGTTGGATCCCTACTTCACATCATAAGGTATAGAAAAAAACGCAAGTGATTTCCTTTATGACTTTGGAGTGAGGAAATCCCTAACTATTAAAAAACTATTCAAAACCCAGAAGTCATAAATGAAAAGCTTGACAAAATCTCTCTCTCTCTCAGAAAACTTCTACAAAGCCAGAACACCATAAACAAAGCAAAAGACAGACTGAGAAAAAGTACTTGTATCTTATATCATAGACACAGGGCTAATCTCCCAAACATAAAAAGAATTCTTTAGAGTTGACAAGAAAAAGACCAACCATAGATAAATGGGCAGACAATATAAGCAGAATCTTCACAGAAATGAAAATATTAATTGCTTTTAAATATATGACAAGATGGAAGTTGATAACACTGCTGAGGGTGTGGGGCTGCCGGAGACAAGCACAAATGCATTGCTGGTCAGGGGTATAAATTGCTGGGGTCCCTAAGGATGGCAATCTTGCTGTAAGTACCAAATTAAAAATGCATATACCCTCTGACCCAGTAACTCCACATCGGGGAACTTACACACGTACTCCTATTGGTGGAAAATCACAAATAAATAAAGGCTATAGTATTATTTATAATAGTAATTGGTTGAAACTAATTAAAAAGGGAATGGTGGATCAACAGAGGAATCAGTGAGGGGGTGGTGGCTTGATGGTGGGGCCCTGAGGTCATGTAACGCTATGGACCAAAGAATGGGAGAAACTACACATTGATGAGGAAGCATCTCCAAGGAATATTATGAAGTGGAAAGAAAAAAGTACAGAAACCTGAATCATATGGTGTATTTTATGTTAAGGAGAGCAAAAATAGGAATATACATTCCTATTTCTTTATACTACGTAAAGGAACTTTGTAAGAATACAGAAAATGCTAGTAAGTATAAGGCACAAGTAACTGTCCCAAGAATTAGGTGGAGGAAATGTAGAAGTTTTCACTCTCCACCTTTAATATTTTTTGATTTTTGAATCATCTAAATTTGTTTCCTATTCAAAAATAAACAGATAGGGCACCTGGGTGGCTCAGTGGGTTAAAGCCTCTGCCTTCAGCTCAGGTCATGATCTCAGGGTCCTGGGATCGAGGCCCGCATCGGGCTCTCTGCTCAGCAGGGAGCCTGCTTCCTCCTCTCTCTCTGCCTGCCTCTCTGCCTACTTGTGATCTCTCTCTCTCTGTCAAATAAATAAAATCTTTAAAAAAACCAAAAATAAACAGATAAAAAGAATTATAGTGAAAGCAGTTGACCTTGATAGAGGAAGCTAGAGGACAAGGGCTGGCGCCAGTATACATTCCTATTTCTGTTATCTCCACATATCTCCCCTGGTATTTTAAAGATGACCAGAATGCTGAGAGAGATGCTTGCCAATCCTCTGGTGTCTTCTTTCCAATCTCCCCTTATAACTCCATTGGTATTTTCAAGGCTACCACCTTGCCAAAAAAGAAGTGTGCACATGCTTCATGTGAGAAGTGATGGACCATGGTAATTTTTGTTCCAATAATATGCTTGTTCTTTTTTGCATGACCCTGACCAGATAATATTAGAAGTCTGCAGAGAGAATTAAAGATAACCACTGGAATGGTAGATGCAGGGGATAGAAGGTTTAGGTAAGTAGAAAAATAAAAACTGGACGATTGCTGTATGTTAGAAAGGAGAAAAATAAATCACAAGAATAAAGAGTAATAAAATAAGATAAAATGGGATGGGAGGAATAAGACTAGAAATTACAGCTAGCAGAAAATGTCAACCCCCCTCTGACAATATCTGGACTGCAGCTGTTTTGTTTGATTGCAAGTACAAACTTAAACATGAGCTGACAGGGGAACTAGGGTGCGGGAAACATTTCTCTGCATATTGAAAACCGGAAGAACCATCAGAGTGCCATGCTGTGGGCAGTAAAGACCTGGTAAGATGCTCCTCGGGAAAGCACTTGGAAATGGCTCTTAATCACAGACAGATGGACTACTGAGGACCCAAATTTCTGCTCCATATAGCACAGACTCAATAATTTTGTTCCGTAAAATGTTTAAGGAAGGCATGACCAAAAGCCCACGGCTCACATTAAAAGCAAAAAAAAAAAAAAAAAAAAAAAAAAAAAAAGGAAAAACTCAATAAAGCTCCCATAGAATGACCAGCTTTGAGCAGTGTTGCTTCCTGATGTACCCTCCAAGTTAAACTATTTATGTAATGTAGTCCAAAGTAACGGAATGAAGTGATGTACTATATGGAATCGTAAACTATAAACCAGCCATAAGCAGGAGAAAATCTTGTTTAAAAAAATTGTAAGACTTCTTTATATACAGATATTAAAAGTAGGTCTATTAGTTTTTAAATACTTTTTCCAATTTGCTATTTACTTATGGTATTTCTTTTGACCCAGAAAAATATTTCTTTTTTATGAGTATTATGATTGTGTACATTTTGCTTTCCTTTTATTTATGTTTAAACATCTTCTCTATATCAGAGATCAGTTAAAATTTGAAAATTTGTATTTTCCTTTCCTTGCCTATTTAAAATTCTGTTTACCAAATTATGAATTCTCATATATGAGAATATATATTATATATTAATATATTTTATTATATATATGTGTATATATATATATATATATATATATATATAATCAGAGACCCTTCCAGAAGGAGAGTCTGGATCACAATTCTAGGTAAGCCACCAACAGCTGCAGAGCTAAGGGCAAGAGGGATTTAGAATTGATGGTGGAGGAGGGAGATTGGACCATCAGTTGTGTCCAGAAGGCTCACAGCACAGACAGGTACCATAGCTTGTCTTTTGTCCTGTTTAAGATTTATTTTCAGAAAAAAAGGCCCATGAAAATCATGGAGGACAAATTCCCTGAAGATGTATGGGTGTGTGCACAACACCAGGGGTGAGCGGTGATAGGTGCAGAAGCGCCCTGTTCCCATCTCCCTTCAAGAGAAGCTGACATGAAGAGGGTAATAGACAGTCTGCAGATATGGCACTATTGTAGCCACCTCACTGTTGAGGTCAAGGTCTCATCCCTGGGCTGCTCCCAGCCAGCAATGAGTGGGGCCAGGGTCCATTGACCAGGTTATTCTTCTCCGGACGTCGAGCTCCTCCGAATTCGTCCTTTGCTTGGGGGCATCTCACAGCCTGCCTGAGACTTTGTCAGTTTCATGCAAGAAGAAGCTCCTCTGACTCAAATTTCCATCCTTTCTTCTCTCCTTTCACAGGTGTCCCCAGTGCCTCATGCTTTGAGGGGAACAGAGTAATCAAAACGACCAACAAATTTTTAGCTTGAACATTTTTATGTAAAAAAATATATATAATCAGCCAAAATAGAACACAAATGGCAACTGGGGGAAGTATTTGCAACATTTGAGAAGGAGGCTAAGAAAAATATTGAAGGCCAAAATGCCCTGATTTTGGGGATGAAGCACAAATTTAGCTCTAGCTTTTTATCAGCAAATTTGAAAAGCCAACTCACAGTGTCCGTAAGATAGTAGCAGATGAACCATTCAGGAGAAGCACAGATATTCCAGTACTGGGGCCAGAGTGAAAAAACTCTTGAGAGTTCACATAAAGAGGCCATTGTGTAACATAATCAACAACATTCTTACAGTTGACACAATGACGAATTTCATGTAACTGTTTTGTAGCGTGTCCTGCAAGGCTGACCAACAGCCTCAACTAAAGGGAGATTCTAGGGTTACATAGGGAAAATGTACAGGTGGTGTTTGCTAGCTATTTGCCTGACTTAACTCTGGGGTACATTTTAAAGGATCTGAGGAGGTGATAAAGAGCAAATTCTTAATGTTCCTTTATAAATACTATGCTTCATACCCACAGCTAACAGGTATTAGGTAGCTGGCAGTTCAGTGCTGGATATCTTAAACGTTAAATTCGGCTGTTCCAGGAATCTAGGAAAAAAGTGATCTTAATAGGACACTGAACAAGTGTAGGAGCGACATCTTTGGGGTAAATTTAAATCTAATGATCGGTAGTTTCTGAGGGAATACTATAGAGTTTGGCCAAGATTCTCTTTAGGAAAGAAACAACATTGAATATGTACTCTCACGCACACAGATGGGCCATTAGGTTCAAATTTCTGCTCAATATAACCCAGCCTTAATTAATATGTCTGGAAAATGTGTAAAGAAGGCATAACTAGACATAGTGGCCATTAAACCCACCCTCCAACTCCCAAAAAACATCCATAGAAAGCCTACCTTTGAGTACTGTGATTTCCTGATGTTCTTCCAAGCTAAATTATTTGAATAATGTACGTCAAGGTGGCTGAATGAAGTGAACTTCTGTATAGAATTAATCAGGAACCAACTGAAACTTGGAAAATATTTTGGTTTTTCTAAATTTCAGGAGCTTTATATATACTCAGGATATTACTTTTCTGTCAAATACTCATGTTCTAAAATTTTCCAGCTTGTATTTTTCCTATTTATGTCTTTTGGTATATTGGTTTAAAATTTTTATGTAATGGGATGTGGCAATTCTGGTTTTACATTTTGTTTTATCCTTAATGGGTCTTTTCTCATCTTGAGATATTCACTTACATTTTCTGCCACTTATTTTATGTCTTTAAACTCATTACTCATCTTAAATGTCTTTCGGTGTATAGAGTAAGAACGAGAGTCTACCATCCCCATACCCATGGTTAAGCAATTATCTTGGAACTACTTAAAAGGTATTCCTACCTTTCCCTAGTAATGTGAAATCAAACTATCACCTTAGCTGAGTATCTCCTCAGCTAAAATCTGTTTGTGTTTGCTATACTGTCCATTAATCTATCTATTGTTGCATCTACTATTCCACACTGATACAGCTATAAATTCAATAATGTGTCTAAACATCCAATTGTCCGAGTCCTACCCTTCTCATTAGTCTATTTAAATTTTTTTCTTGGCTATTACTGCCCATGTATTACTTCTTTACAGCTTCCATGTTAAATTTTGTAGTCTCTGAGAAAGGGCTCCAGCTCCATGTCCCGTGTGTGTGTGTGTGTGTGTGTGTGTGTGTGTGTGTGTTTTGAAAGTGCTGGGCCCCTCAGACTTCAACTACATAGCTTTTTTTTTCAACTACATATTTTCTATCACTTTTTCTCTCCCAGTTATAGTGTGTCCTGAGGTGGAGATGAGATGGAAGGAGGCAAAGAAAAGAAGAGATGGCTTCTTAGTTCCAGTTTGTTCTTTCTAGACCAGAGATGGCTGTCACTGTTCTTGTCCTGAATTACCTCAGAGAAACACGTCTTGCCCCTCCAAACATTAATTATCTTCTGAAACCAACCTCAAGTATTCTCACAGAGGAGAATCTATTTCTTTCATTGGCAGGACTTTAACCTGATGACTTGCCAAATAAAATAAAACAAAACAACATAACTGGCTTGGTTATGAAAAAGCTATAGTCAAAAATGAAGTACTTACTGTGATGACACAGACAGGGCTATGAAGAGGGCTAAGGAATTAAAAAAACAAAAAAACCGCCACAAAACTGCCAGATACCGAATAGAGCTTTGTTTTTACTATATGATAAGGCTTTACTATGATAAATATTTATAATACTGGAGATATTTTAAATTTGAAAATAAAAAAATAAAGGGAAAATAAATTTAATTAGGACATTTTTCTTTCTTGGGATAAGAATCTTGATACCATCTTTTTACTAAGCTGTAAATGTCAGATTTTTCATTGCGATATTCAGTACAATTTTACCTTTGACTCCTATAGAGACAAGGGGTATGTGATTTCACTCAGTTTTATAGTCTCCCAAATTCTTCGAAATTGTTACTTTTGAACACAGATAAAATATCTGCATAAGAGTATTTATATTCTAAGGCCACTATTCCTAATGTCTATGTAGAATTCAGGTATTTAAATTTTGTCATATTTTGGTTCTGGGACCATATTAAATGGCAGTCATATAACTTCCATTTATGTCCCTTCATTTTTATTATCACTATTAATATGGAAAGGTCAAACGAATAGTGTTATTAAATTTC
Organism: Ailurus styani; assembly: GCA_002007465.1. Lineage (NCBI taxonomy): Eukaryota > Metazoa > Chordata > Mammalia > Carnivora > Ailuridae > Ailurus > Ailurus styani. The sequence continues at coordinate 846,903 of LNAC01000648.1, read as the reverse complement.
TGTAAGGTTGAAAACCGGAAACGAATTTCTAGAATTCAGTCTTCAACCTCACAACTTTGAGAATGTCATTGTCACTACTTCTTTCTCTGGAAACCATTTTTAGCGTAAGAAAATGAACCAAAATACATGTTGCCACATTAGTTTCCCCAAATCACAATTCTCCTAAGAATGAACAAATTAAGTTGTATATTTACATGATCAGTTTTGAAAGTCTTTGCAGAGAAATAGTCAAACTGGTAAGATGGGTTGACTTGCCAATCAAGATGGATCATCTTTATTCCAGTCTTTGCAGTTAAGCCAACATGGTTATTTTCTTTTGAATGATGTGAAGAATTAAATTTCTTTCAATAGTTCCAAACCTTTCTAGGTACAATGCCACCCAACCTCTTGTGATATGGCAGACTCCCATGTGATATATCCAATTTATTAAGCAAGACACTAACCTGTCTGTAACACAAGCCATAGAACACATCCTCTTTGTGATATAAATGATTATGTCCAGAATGCATCCTAAGACCTCAGCAAAAAAAGTCACTCCCGGGGAATGAAATGCGTGGACCTAAGTTCTATGTCCTTTCAAAACTAATTTGTTTCATTTTGTAAGTCCATGGATCATCACAATAGCACTTTGTTATCACACTTATTAATTATAACTTGATTAATATTAGCCTTATCAAACTTGAAGATTTTTTTCAAGCAAATTGATCAGTAATGAATCTGACATAGGTATGGTTCTGAATCACTTGGTAACTGTAGAATTTTCTCTGAAAGTACACATAAATGTAATGAAGTAGGTGGTATTGTTGATACCTGGGTTCTCCACTGCAATAGAAAATGTCACAAATGAACTTTTCATACATTTTTCTGTAAGTTCTCAGCTATGTCTCGATATATGGAGGAAGATAAGAGTTTTCCCAGTTAGCCTATTTTCAAAAGCTTATTTCTTTTTGGCATGCAATTTCTGCTTATTTCTTTTGGCATGTAATTTTTGCTACATTCAGTGAATATGCTTTTAAAAGTTACCATCTGTTAAATGTTTTGATGCAATTTTTTCACTTAATATATATCTGAATTTCACAGCATTATTATTTTTAAATTTTTCATTTAAAATTAAGTCCTGTTGAAATGTCAGGCTCTTTAATTCATTAATCTTATTTTATTTATACTTGCACTCACACATACATTTCTAAGTACTGGCATTGGGTTTTAGTTTAGTTTTTTCATAATGACTTTTTAAGTTGTGCTCTTTGACACAGTTACATTTTGCCTATTAAGCACAGAGGAATATTTTTGACTTTCACAAAAAGCACAATCTCTCTTTCTTTTTAAAATACACGGCTTTCTCGGTTTATCTTTTCATTTTCTTACTTCCAGTAGAGATATGAGTCCAAAGAAATAATTCTCTACAAGAAAAATAATCGTATAAGTGCAATGGCAAAATGGCGCTTGACATTTAGCCCCAGCAAAAAGCAAGAAAACGAGGAATGATAGGATGGACCCACAGTGAGTAAAAGACTTGTGGTCTATAAGGTGTGGCTGGGGCTCATTTCTGCAGGTAGTTGCAATGGAGGGCAGAAAGACCCTTACCCTGCTGCCGAGTCACTATTTACCTGGATGCATGAGTGAGTTAATTTTTTTTTTTTAAATAACATTACGCAAATCAACATTCTAACAGCCAAAGAGAGTATATCTTTAGCCTCTTGTCCGTAGGGCTAAGGAAAAGTTTTTTTCCCAACTGCCTCACCCTTGCATGACTGCCCACCTGCCTCGAGTGGGGTTAGCACTTGATACCATTTCTTGTGGCATTCATGAATTCATCCAGCAAATAACTAAGAGAGGCATTATTCTAAAACTAGGGGATACCACGGTGAATAAAACAGAAAAATCCCTGTCCTCAGAAAAATCATGTTCTCATGGGGAGGGATAGAAGATAAAAAAAATAGGTAAGTAAAAGGTATAAGCGGGTCATTAACTATGGGGCAAAAAAAGACGCCATTACAGTATTCCAGGAAAGAGCTGGTGATCAGATCGGAGGTGATGAAAAATGGTTGAATTACTGAATTATGGATGTATTCTGAAAATGAGGCTGACAAGATTTACTAAAAGTTATGATGTTAAGGTGTAAGGAAAAAGGAGTTAAAATTGTTTATCTGAACAAGTTGAAGGATGTAGCCGCCATTTACTGAGAAGAGAAAGTTTGCAGTGTTTTTGTGGCCAGTATTGGGAAGCTTAGTTTTGGTTTTGACTTGTTAAGTTTGATATGTGTTTTAGATATTCAAATGGAGACGTTAAGTAGGCAGTTAGATACTTGGGTCTGAATTGTAGAGAAGAGGTTTAGACTGAAAATATAAATTTGGTAGTCCTCAGAATACAGGTAATAAAGTCATGTGACTAGGTGACACCTCTAAGAAGTGAGTGCGGAGGGCTAAGGTCTGAATTTTGGGGAACTGCAGTTTAGAGATCGAGGGTGTGAAGAGGACCCAGGGAACAAGACTGGAGAAATGGCTACTGAGGAGGGAAGAAAACAGGAGATGATGATGTCCTGGAAGCATAGTGAAGGTGGCTAGACAGGCATGCAGTAAATCAACTGTGGCAAATACTGCTCATAGGTCAAGTAGGGTGACGATTGAGAATTGATCACTGGATTTGGCAATATGGAGGTTCTCGCTGATCTTGACAAGAGCAGCTTGGGTCTGTAAAAGCAAATAAATGAGGCAGTAGCTCTGGAAACATAAGAGATAAAGAGGAGTTTTGTTTTTAGATGGAAGAAATAAAGCCAGAATTCCTTAGCTGATGGTTAAGCCTCTACATGTCTACTTTGTTTCTAGCTCCTTATTATACCCATAAGAAATACCCTCTTGACTCTAGAGTTGTAACCTTACTGAAGAAATGGAAGAAATGATGAAATAATGGGACCAGATAATCAGTGCTAGAACAGTTTTAAAAAAGTAAATATTGTTTTCACAGAGATGGTGGAGTTTAAATTCTTAAATTCTTAATTCTTGAAATAAGTTGGATTTAGGTAGATGAAAAGAGTGGGAACAAAAGAAGAGTATGACATTTGGGGAACAGTAAGACTGTCCTGGCTGGAATTCATATTAAGAAGAGATGGGGTGATAAACACAGAGAGCTTTTACCATCAGCTAATTCCAGCATTGTTATTTTGGCAATGCAGAGTAAAAGAATTAAATAATCCATCTGCAGTTGCTTTAGAATGAAAAAATAAAGTCTTGTTAATTGTTTTCTTTTTAGTGACTTTATTGTTAGAAAATTCTCTCAAATGTTTTCTCAGTAAGGAGTAAAAACTAATAAAACTAGCTAAATTTTAAAATATTGTAATAATTACTTTTAAGCATGAAGATTTTGACCTCTGGAAGACAAAAATACCCCTACGTAACCACAAATTTCCTTTTAAAATGTTCATCTATCCCATTTTTATGCTCTGGAATGGTACTTTAACTGTATTTTATAAAAAATAAATAAGTCATTTCTAATTAAACCATTAGATATTTTACAGTTCATGATACCAACTCTACTTTTGGGAAACAGTCCCTGGTTTATATTACTTTATAGATCTAACTTAAAAAACATAAAATATTTCTAATCTGAACAAGACACTAGAAGGGATTTCATTAGAAGACAAACAAATACAGATTTAATAGAGCTTTCCAAATAGGAGTATTTTAAGTTTTCACCAATCCTCAAAATCACCCTTAATGAAACCAGACTTAGTTTTTGGAATTTTTTTAAGTAGTTGTCAGGATAAGTTCTGAAGATAACTACCCGAGTTATTTTATATTTTACAAAAGGGAAGCTGTGAGGCTAAGCCATATGAAACTGCCATTTTTATAGGCTAAAAACGATAGCATGGTAGAATTTTAATTAATAGCTCAACATAAAAATTCCAACTTGGATCTCCCAAGGTTTGTTAAAAGTCCCAACCTCAAGGGGGAGGGACAATCTAAAGTAAGCAACGTATTGTCCTAGGAATTGCACATTCTTTGGAGAACTGGCTTTTTATTGAGTATCCATTACATGAAGTTTCTGCCCTTGGTCCTCTATTTTATTTACATTATTACAATCTAGTAAAAAAAAAATAAACACAGATACACATTTTATTAAAGTTAATTTTACTACACTTACAAGCTTCCTATGCTCACATTTGAAATAATAAGGCATTTGTGGAGAAAAAAATTCACTCACCTTTAAAATTGTAACTGGTTAACTTACCTTACAATGGAATGGTAGGGTGCAAATGTTATTTTATACCAGCACCTAAAACAAATCATAGGATCTAGCTTAGAGGTACAGTGAATAGTTTTAGGTCAAGGCTCTGAATTTTTAAGGCTACGTTGGCTGTCCATAAAAATGGGGAGGTTTGGCAAAGGAAACGGGGAAGGATTGCAGTAGGTTTGAGTCAAGCAAGTCCCTTCTTGGACCACATGGTAGATGTCTCAGTGTGATTTATTGTAGAGAAAATCTGAGTTTAGAGAACCTCTGTGGCTTTATCTCAATTTTAGTGTGTTGAAATATTCCATTAAACGTCTTTTTCTGAAGAATGGTATGAATGAGCAATGCTAGTCAGACTCTGAATCAATGCAGAAAGGGTATTAAAACATATACCATATAGAAGTGCTGTCCTAAAGGCAACTTCTACCACAATCACCTCTTACCCTAAGACTCATTAAGAAAATTAAATGTAAATAGAATACACTTTAATTACAAATGCACTATATTATAATTATTATATATAATTGAAATAGTGGGACATATTAAATGAGAGTACATATAAAATGGGACATGTTAAATGATAAAGGGCTTGCTAGTTAAGTTTTAGGCTTGAATTCGAATAGGAGAGAAAACATATTCATTGGGTATCACTATTCGAAGACATAAGTGCTTCCAAAAAACAGAAATGCTGGTCATCTTTCTTTTTCAATTGTTTCATCAGGAAGAATCTTTTTTTACAAGCTAAATTAAAATGCACTCTACTCATTGGCAAGCCACACCAGCAAGAATAATGTGATCATGGTACTTGGAAGTTTTTGATTTATAACTATACTATTCTCTACTTATAAGGCTGCAGTCTAGGAGGCAGAGCAATGAATCATTACAATTGTCTATCTGGGAAATGTCAAAAGATTAAGTAAGGGCAGAAGAAGAGAGAAAAAAAAGGAACACACATTTCTGTCTGAGAATTATCCCACAACTAATGGGAAGAGATCACTAGCACATAAATCCAGTGCTAAAGAAATAATAATTAAATTTTTAAGATCTTCAAGTAAGACTACTAATAGACCATAGTGCCTGAACTTCTGGGATAGAAAGGCAGATTATCCTCTGACGCTCTGATAACTCAATCATTCCTTATTCAACTATCACAGTGACCTCTCCCTATGCACAAAGAGTTTAGAAAAGTAAATTCAAGCTGAAGAAATAAATTAGAAATTTGAACCAATCATGAATGGATCCAGATTTTTAAAAAAAGGACACATAGAGTTTAATAGATACCTTGCCCATACAAAAATAAGCATCCACAGAACGTTTATTTACTGTTTAAATTACTCCATATATTCATATACCATGAACAGAAAATATATTTTATCCCACACACAATAAGAGCAAACAAGTGCAATCTTTCAAACATTAAACGTTATAATCAAATCTGTACAACAGATAAATAAATTTATACCTCTAACAGTTAGCTTGTAACAAAACAAAACGGAAAACATGTATTGCCCAAAGTCACCGGTTTACTTAAAATTCTACGTATGGTTATACGTCGCAGTCATAACAACTTGAATCTTTACTATACTGTACCAGTTAGATTGATAAATATATATATTTTTTAGAAATGGGGGGAGTAATTGGAAATACCAAAATGATTATAAAGAGCTTTCCAAACATTGGAAGTACTAGACAGAAATTAATTAGTTGGAGGAAAACATAGTAACTGGATCCACAGGGTAACTGGTATCACACCGGTATAGCTTAAGGAAAGGAAACAGATGAATGTTTCAATTGGAAAGAAAATTTGGCCTTTTTATAAAAAGCGACAACAACATCAACAGTGACAAAACCCTGTCATGGAGCCTAAACCAACTCTGAGAGACAAAGGATACAAAGATTTAGATACACCTGAAAACCACAGTTAGGAAGAAAAATCATGTCAGGAAACAGGTAACATCAGCACATGAACACATATAAATTAAAGGCATACTGTTTATCGTTCCACATCATTGCACATATGGTAAGAATACTGCAGTCATTCTGGAGTAAGAAAGTTTTCAGTGAAGTTGGAAGTTCCACGATGAATACAGGTGTAGACAATCTAATTACCACAAATTTAGTAAAGATCAAAACACTCAGTGGTGCCACTAAGCTAATTAAATTATGTTTTTACTGGAAAGGTAATTATTTCCCTGCCTTCATGTTAACTTAAAATCATTTATAAATGGAAATACACAGATCCAGTAGAAAAGACATTTCACATGCAATCCTACACAATGCACTCTGCTTCAACTGTTTTTCAGTATTTCACATTGAAGACGTACATTTCCAATATATACAACCACACATGTTCAACAGACGCCACTGAGCTGTCCTCTTGCCACACGAGTTTTTAATTAACATATACATTTATATCTCCAGATAGGTGCTTCTCTCCTCTAGGTAGACACAAAATTAGCCCGAAGAGTTTAAGTTTCTTAGGATTTTAGGAACCTAATGTCTTGACTTATCTTGAATCGACGATAAGATGAGGAGTCCACAGAAAAATGCAGCTATACATGCCAATCTTTTCAAGAGAGATGAGTTATCTTTAGGAATAATAATCTGTGCAAGATCATTAGTGATCTGAGAAATTTCGTGCGCCACACAAACAAATATGAAAGTGCTGACAATGACGTTGAGCATCGGGTTTCCAGGTATGAGTACCAAGATGCCTCTGGTGTCGGCGGCCAGCCATATGTGATACTGGCAAATAAAGAGCTGGAAGGAGAGTATTTAGTTAGATATGTACAGAGGGTCAAGGACTACATCAGAGTTTTACCTAATTTAAACAATTCCTAGCATAATTATGTTAGAAGGCTTTTTCCAAACCATTTACTTCCGTTTCACTCTTGGTCCTGAAAAATCGACTGCAGTCTACTCTTCAGAACTCCTACTTGCTGAAGCATGGCTTCAAAGTCCCCAAGAAATCACACAAGGACCTTACAATTTGAAAAAACTTTCTTTTCTTTTTTCTGCATGACATAGAAGACAGCTGACAGAAGGATTTCTGGACTCTGGTCTTTAGACCCCAAATAAAGAATTACAACAGGTATGTGCAGATATATGCATACTGCATATTTATACATATTTGTGACTACATTTCTTATGTGGATATATGAACAGGAAGTGGTATGGGCATTAAGATGTCCTCAAGTTTGCTCTGCACGGCCAGACAAATGTTTCCAACTACATTTGCTTTTTCCTAAAGTATATTGCAACTTCCATGTGAGGATATATATTAGGTGACACCACTACAACTTTTTTTTTTTTTTTTAAGAGTGGTAGACAGCAAAGCGAAGTTTATTGAGCCATACTACAAAGCTCCCGAAGAGGAAGGGGACCCCAGAGGGTTGCCCTACAACTTTCAATGCTGGTTACAAATGTGGTTTTTTCATTGCATTGGTTCAAAATACCAGAGAGCTGAAAAATGTTTAAGCTACCTCTAGAATATAAGGCTACAAAATTTTGATATTTTTATTACAAATACCAAATTATAAATTCATTCATTAAATAAAAATGCTCATGCTCCAAATATTAAAGGGATAGCAAAACAAACATTCTTTTATTTACTGAATGACTTGGTAAGTCATTCTTGATTAATAATTCTAAATCCTATTCAGTCTCACTTATGAGACAAAAAAATAATAGAACATTCATTAAAGAACTCAAAGAAAAATTTATTTTCCCTATTTTAAGGACAACTTAATAAATCTTATACTCTAAAATATATCTTTTATGATTAAAATCTCTTCTCTATATCTTTTATGATTAAAATCTGTTCTCTTTTAAAATGTTATACTTTGAATAATAGAGCTCAGAATATTCAGAATGTTTTTTCTAAACTTACTTTAAGGTTTTAAATAAGTCTTATTTAGTATTTCATACGAAATGTAATAAGGTTAAAAGTTTCCCAAAATTTCCAATAATGGTGAATTTTATTAGGATAATTATTAGGATAAACTAAATTCCAGTAATACTTAATTATGGAGATGAAGAACAAATAAAAATCCCTTCAGCTTGACATCATTTCTATCTATTTATAAATTTCATTTCTATCTAAGTTTTTTCTTTTCTGATGTCAGCAATTTATTGCTTAAAAGCTTAAGACAATATAAAGACTATTTGAAAGTCTTTTATGTCTAGTCATTTAAATAAGCTTTTAGTCATTTAAATAAATAAGTCATTTAAATAAACTGTATTGCTGTTGAAAGTTCTGAGTTTCTTCTCTATATTTCCATAAAGAACATAGCTTTGATTTAAAAAACAATATATTTCGGATTTACACACACACACACACACGCATGTAACACTTGGCTGTGTAAGATAAAACAAAATATTAATGTACCAACCTCTAATGAAATTTTTCCAAACCAAGCAAAAAATGAGCTATAAACTGATCGGGCATATCCAGGAATATTCCTTATTAGGATGAAGGCTAAAATCTGAGGAAAAACCACAAAGGCAAAATAAATAATCTGTTTACTAAAAGCATTTGCTTTCCTTCAAGTGGTAACTTTATTATCTATGTTCTTGAATTTGATACATATATGATGGTCTTTTTCAATAGAGAAAGTTTTAGCAAGTTATTTTTGTTCTAGACTGTCGAAGCTAGATTTCTCAATATGTTGTCTGTATACCGTGTATCAGAGCAGATTTTAGGTAGCACATGGCTGAACAATTTTATGTGTATTTGAAAAATTATAAATCCACCTGAGGCCCTCTGTGTAGAAAGAAGTGATACCATATTTTGTGCAGCTAAATTTAAAAAATCCCATGATACAGTTTGGCTTCTTCCATAAAGTATCAGCCTGACTGGCAGCCATATACACCCCTCTTGCACTCTTCAAAAGCTCCCTTCCACAAACAGCCATGTTAATATGAGAAATGGTGTGAATTTTAAGATGTCCTCATGTTTGTGCCATATGGCCAGGCAAACGATGTATTGAACTGCATTTACATGTCATATATTTTGCCCTTTTGACCTCTTCTCCCTAAAGACAACCTCCAGCTTTTGGGCACCTGGCCTTCACCCTTTCCCCCCACCCTTTTGTACCAGGTGGAACAATCCTGAATTTTCTAAACCTCTAATTCAGTGTCACATTCAGTAACAGTTTATCAAGCAAAAAACTCTCTTTAGAATCTACTCTCCTTATAAAGAAGCAAGAAATTGTGAAGAAAAAACTGTTTTCACTTTCACAGATACCTTTCAAAAACCTTCTCTCACAAAAAGATTGAAACATCTATTTAACACTTCCGAGAAAAATCCCATATTCAGGGTTGATCACTCTGGGCATCTGGTCAAAGGCTCTAGGAAGAGGCCTCTGGGATGCATACTAGATGAGCAAATAGGAGATCCGTGGGTCACTCTATCATTGGGAAAAAGGAACCAAAGTGAACTACTCAGGTACTGTTAAGGTGAGTGACCTTCATGGGCAGTAGCATCAAAGAGACTCAAGTCTGAAGCTGTCCTTTGCTTTGTATTAGTTCTGGGATTGAAGGTAAGGTACTTTATTTACTCCCTTAGGTCTGTTTCCTCATCTATATAGGGTAAGATTTACTTTGAAGGTTAATGGGAATATTAGATGGGAAAACATATATAAGGTACTTATCAAAACATGTATTGTGAGCCACTTAAGGAAACATAGTAAGTAATTAATAGCACAGGTAGTATACATAAATGGTAAAAATCATAAAGGTGAGACCTAAATAAAGCCCTTAAACATGAACTTCTCTAATGAGTTAGTATAATTTAAGTATTGCACAAACTGTAAAATGCTAGAAAGAATGACACAGATAAATACAAACCACTAGTCTGAGCATCAGAAAATCTAGGAATAGCCCTAAGCAAATCACTTTCCTTTTTTCTAACTTTAATCTACCCTTTCTCAATGTGTACTTATTTCTTTAGCATATTCCAGTCTGTGTTTCGTCATATACTTAGTAATCGATGTGATTAGGGGAATAGAAAAAATCAAAGAAATGACAGCCATGGAGAAGACAACTGGGGTCTAGGGAGTCATCTTTATTAGCTTGATAAAGAAATAATAATAACACCTAAAATTTGTTCAGCATTTGTAACTTGCTGGGTACTATGCTAGTACTTAATATACATTATCTATGGTTAATCACTTGTATGCTGTTCTACAGCAAGCCTTTCTGGAAATTTCTATCCAGACGGATGGGCAAAACTAAAAGGTGAGGATTCAAGGATTGATCTATAAGAGTGAAAGAGATAAAAGGGATTAAGAGTACTGATGACTACTTGATGAGTACTTGATCAAGAGTACTTGATGAGCACTGAGAAATATATAGAATTGTTGAACTATTATATTGCACACCTTTTCAGGTTATAACACTGTTAACTGTACTTGAATTTTAAATAAAAGGATTGATCCATAAGCAGGGTCAGGCTGAGAAAATACTTTCTATAGAACACTGGGAATCTTGTGCATGTTAAACTCTTAAGAAGCCCCTTCAGATAAGTATACTAAAGACATATAATCATATATGAATTTTTAATAATCATATCCACACCTACACCCCCACACCTACAACTCTGAGAATAAGAGTAAAACGTGATAAGGATGTAAAATTTGGGGGCTCCCTGGATGCCCTGATTTTTACAACAGGGAACTAGTGCCCTTGAAAAGGAGTAGCTGCCAATAAAACTAGTACTTGCTTCAATTTGTGCTCCCAGTCCATTCTTTCATTTTTGCATCGGAGGAGCTGAGGCCCTTGCTGGAAAAGTACTAAGGAAATAAGAGTGTGTGGAGGGCAGTGATTGGAAGGAAGGTAATAAGGCTCAGGAGTGCTTGTGTGTTCTTCTTTAGCCACTCTTTCCCTTAGCTCTCTTTATATCGCTCTGTACTGGTGCACTGTGAATGGTAACACCGCCCCTCCAGCAGGAGTAACAGAAATGATATCACATATGATATGTAAAAAGTTACTGGTAAGCACTACTACTGTCTATAGAAGTCATGAAAATGCTACATGAATACAGAATAATGTTTAAAATTTCATTATCAATTGTATTTGAAGAGTTTGTCACATGCTCAGTTCTACAGACTATATAGAGGTTTAAGGGGAATAAAATAGTTCCTGCAGTGCAGAGAACTTAAGACCTAAGAGAAGATCCTCTAGAACTCATCCTTGCTCCTCTTTGCTGCTCATTTTTTAGGTCTTGGCTTTGACACTGCTTTCTCCAGGAATCCTGCTCTGATACCAAGGTGGGTTGGGAAGAAGTCCCACATGTTACCAAGCACCCAGTACTTGACTATTGCCACACTATCACTATGTCCCATAATGAACTGCAACCAGAGTATCTCTGCAAAATGTCAGTCTGATTTGAGCTGCTCCTTGCCTCTGCCCACCTCCCAGTCACTACCACAGACTTCTCTAGACCCTGGCTCTCAGAGCTGTAGTCCAAACGGCCTTCTTCAAATTCCCTGAATGTAAATATGCTCCCTTCCCCCAAGGGGCCTGAATTCCTGCTATCTGCTTTCCTCCCCCCATTCTCCACTTAATTTTCCCAGAGAAATAATTTCTGACCCCTGACCACACCTTGCTTCAACTCCAGCTAGGTCAGATCCCGTTATTAGATTCTCCTGTAATATCATGTACTACTATTAATCATTACATGGTGATGCTATGATTACCACCTGTAGTAGACGAATGGAGGCTCTGGGAGGGCAGGAACTAGGTCTGATTTGGTTACCACTGTATCCCCCCAGCCTAATATCTTGTGTATAGTAGGTATCAAATGTTTGTTAAATGAATAAAAGATGACCAATGAATGAAAGTTCACTGGTCCGTATCTCTATTAGAATGTAAATTCAATGAGGGCAGGAGCTGTATGCATCTTAACACTGAACTTCTTACACATGTATGTACATGTACGTACAGCATGGGACTTAATACAGTAATAGTTATGATTAAATAAATAAATGAAAAAATATGAGTAAATGAAGACAAAGCAAATATGAGGAGAACTAACATTTTCTAAGTGCCTACTAAGTGACCAATACCAGTCATTTCCATACATTTAATATAACAATCCTTTAAAAGAGATTTTAATGTCCCTGGACAGTAAAGGAAGGTAGGGCTTAGGAAGATTAAGTAATATACCTACATTTTATAGTTTCATCTCAAATATCACTGCCTCTGAAGACTGTATTCTTATAAAGAATTAAGAAAAAAAAATTTCCTAAATCAGGACAATTACCTGTACCACAGATACAGACGGGTGGAGTTCATTGCACTCTGCTTTGTTTTTACAACTGCTAGCCCAGATGGAATAGGTCTAAACCAAAAAAATATATGGATAAGTTCAAGAAAACAGTTATGCCTTAACAAGGCAGCTTTCTCAGCATCTTTACACAGTTTTCTTCATATATTACATTATACTCCATGATGCTATTTAAAAACTTCAGTAAAAACTGCCCACAGGTTTGGTCATCACTTGTTTTGGTTTGCTCAACTGCTCAAATAAAAGAAAGCAGAGAAAGAGGAGCACAGGTCTGTGCTTTTCCAGAAAGAGTGATCAAGAGGCAGTGATGGCTCTTCCTGTCAAACACCTTATTTTTTCCCCCAATTTATGACAACTTTAAAAATTTCTATTTCACGGGATCCTCAGTTATTCTTCATATTTTAACTTGTACATATATGTTCGCTTAGCATTTTTGTTCAATTAGAAAACTACAGAGAAAAAGAATCTCAAAGATTTTACACATTAAAATTAATTGATTAAATTCCTATTTCTTAAAGTTAAATTTTCTGTACCATTTAGGACTTCGAGAAATTACAAGATAACATTTTGAAACTTACCAAGAAAGAAACTACTGAAATAAACAATAGAAAATTGGAAATTTTGTTTGAAAAAAGAGGTTCACCCTTTCCTTCAGAAAGTACTTGACGCTTCTGTAAAGCCAGATAGATGAAAGCAAACAACATTCCGTGAAAGACTACCTGAAAAATAAGAGAGAAAATTTGTTTTAAAAGGCAAATTTTCAATAAATAGCATAAACATTTGGTAAATGAGGACAATATGGACAAAAGTAAGTAGGTTAAAAGCTTAAAGGTTGAAAGTTTCTATGAGAGACTTAAACTTCAAGAAATGACATAAAGTCAAAGATTGTTAGAAACTATCTGCAATAGGATAGCAAATAGCTCTTGCAACAATATGAGATAAGCTGGTTCATTTGAGCAGTCTCAGCAGCAAGTGAAGAAATAAAGATAATTTCAAAATAATGATAAACACTCAAGAAACAACAAGTGTTGGGAAGAAAAAGGAGAAAAAGGAACCCTTGTGCACTGCTGCTGGGAAAGCAGATAGTGCAGCTGCAGTGCAAAATAGCATGGAGGTTCCACAAAAAATTAAAAGTAGAACTTTTAGCCAATAATTCCACTACTGATATTTATCCGGAGAATAGAGAAACACTAATTCAAAAAGATATGCACCCCAATGTTTATAGCAGCATTATCTACAATAGCCAAATTATGGAAATAGTCCAAGTGTCCATCGACTGACAAATGGATAAAGAAGTGGTGTACACACACACACACACACACAATGTCACTCAGCTATAAAAAGAATGCATTTGCAACAGCATGGATGGATCTAGAGGGTATAACGCTAAGTGAAATTTAGTCAATCAGAAAAGACAGGTACCATATGACTTCACTCACATGTGTAACTTAAGAAACAAAACAAATGAACAAAGAAAAAAAGAGATAAACCAAAAAACAGACTCTTAACTACAGAGAACAAATGGGTGGTTACCAGAGGGGAGGTGGGTTAGGTGAGATAGGTGAAGGGGATTAAGAGCACATTTATCATGATGAGAACAGAGCAATGTATAAAATTGTTGAATTACTATATTGTACACCTGAAACTGATATAACACTATATGTCAACTCCACTGGAATTAAAATGAAAAAAAGAACAACAAAAATAATAAATAAAACTATTACAGAGATGCATGATAAAATTTAAATGCTAATCCAAAATAAAACACATTTTATATTGATCCTTTCAATCAAATAAATCAACACTACCACCACCAAGATCATGCTTTTAAGGAGCAGGTGCACACAAGAGTGGAAAAAAAATATGGTGGGCCAGAAAGCACATAAAGCTTCTTTTTCTCCTTCTTCTTCTTAAGATTTATTTATTTTTTAGAGAGAGTGCATATGTGCACATGCGTGGGGGAGGGGCAAAGGGAGAGAATCTCCGAGCCGTCTCCCTGCTCTCTCCAAGCTTTTTATTCATCTGTGGTTTTGAAATGTCCCCTAGTACACTGGCAAGTACACAGGTATTAGAAACCAGAAATGGCACAGAACAGGCATTAAGAAAACATTTGTTGAATGAAAAAAGGGTTGAGCGAAATACAGCAGAAAAAGTGGAAAGAGAGAGGAGAGGAAATCAATATTTATTCAGTGTCCACTATTTTCCAAATGCTGTGCTAGATGTTTTACATTTTCTTGGGCAGGTGAATCTTCATGTTCCTTCAAGATTAAATTCACGGAATCACTTACGACACTGGTCTCTCTTTTTTGCATGCTTCTACCACAAAATCCACACTGCATAATTTAGCAACCAATTGTAAGTAGTAATCTTGGGTTTTAAACTGATTGTAAGGCTTAGAAGCCTGGTAGTATGTCTTCTTTCTCTACTATATTCCTCACTAAACCAACATCTAGGGCATATATCAGAGCTCAATAAATATTGTGTTGAACAGCTGAAGCATATACATGAGGGATCTTTTTTTTTTTTTTAAGTTTATTTATTTAAGTAATCTCTACACCCAACGTGGGGCTCCAACTCATGACCCGGAGACCACTTCACCAACTGAGCCAGCCAGACACCCCTATGAGGGATTATTTACAAGTCAAAATTAGGACTCAAACAAAAGCCCCTTTATAGACAACCTTTTTATAGTATTTTCCTGCTGATATACATACCCGTGCATACATTTTCTCTGCTATTAAAAAAATAGGGGGAGCAGGGCTGCTTTAATTTACCAAGTCAACATGTTTCCTTATTCTAAAACTAAAAAAAAAAAAAAAAATTATAATTTTCCAAATAATTTTTTAAGTATAATTTGAAATGGCAAAAGATCACAAGGTAAATACATACGTAACGGTCTAACCTCCATCTGAACCACCATTCATATACATTCCCTTTCAGTTCAAAACACTTAGACAATGGCCAAAGAGAAAAGATCTTCTCAAATGCACCCTAGGAAAAGGAATCCAGAACACAAATTAAGATGGTATGAGTCAATACTTGTTTTCTAAATCTATTATAAATTACAGTTTTCTAAAGTTAGGATTATATGAGTCATTCACAATTTAAAAATTCTCTTTCATTTGAAAAGAAGTTTATTTTACTAAAAGCTAACAAAGATGACTTAAAACTTTCTGTTAACTTACTTTCACTGCACATGAAAGGCTACATGAGACTGCAAAATTAAAAAAAAAGAAAAGGAAAGCTAGTAACTGGAAAATTCTTCCACTTAAGATTTTTAATCTAGCACACAAAACAGCTAATATTTACTGATCAAAAACACCAAAATACAAAAGACCTTAGCCAATATGATATCAATATCCTAGAGAATGATGGTTAAGGTTAAAGCAGTTCTTTTTTTCTCTAAATGTTAGTAATCTATAATTAACCATTTGAGTTAAAAGATTGCTCTGAATTAGTCACCTTACTCAATCAACCATACCCAAATGCCATTACTAGCCTTTGAAACAAAGTTTACAATTTTACTTGGTCAAGTTAGTGAATGGTACCCTCTTATTAATCTGACAAGCCTGGAAAATCTGGGAATGAAGGGGCAGAAGTCTTGGGTGCATTCCTGCACATTAATGAAGTCTTTCAAAGAAGAGAACAAAAACCTCAGTTTCCAGACTGAAGAATAGCAACAAATTCTATTAAGGAAAGCTCCATTATTAGACCTAATGCCACAGCATAAAAAATGTAACATAACAATTTTTTTAAAAAGGCTATTAAAAACCAAGAAAAAAAAAAAGAAAACAGCATTGTACTTTAGGTAATGCTGAATCCTTAGGTTAGAAGATGTTTATTATTTTAATGAAATGTAATATTCTCCATTTAACCACTTAAGAATTTAAAATACTTATACCTTACTACAAAGAGGTTCTATCAAAATCTATGCCTCAGAAAATGGAGGAGGATTCTTACCAAGAGTTGAAATATAAATTATTTACAGGTCATATATATGATATGTATATGAAATACAGAAATATAAAATATAATATCAATATGAAACAAATATATAGCATCTATTAGAGAAACATGGTCTTATAGATTAGATATATGTGATGCACTTTTCATTTAAAATATTATTTCTGATTAAAAATTTGTTTCTTATGTGATCAATGGGCAAGTATTTAGTGAGCACCCATTTTGTGCAAGACACTGGGCTATACCAGGCCAATGTTTTTGTTTTGTTTTTTTTTTTTTTCGTTTTTCCAGTACACTGACCTAAAGCTGGGGAAACCTTAGTCTCTTTATTGAACCCCTGGTTCACCTTCTCTTCTCTCCCTCAGATGCACTGCAAAGTGTCTGGAATTTTAATGAGTAAATGTCAAGCAGCTGTTGCAGTTACCTGGCTATTTCTTTATACATTTGCTATCATTTCCTTATTACTTTATAAATCTCCTATAAAAAAACCTGGGCAGTCAGGCTGAAATAAAAATGCTTTATTTCTAAGTATGAAAATAAAGTATGAAAGCCTACAAAACAAACCAACAAAAACCAGCTACTAAGATCACAAATGCACACATACACACATACACACATACTCACACACACAGTGCTTATGCGGCATTTGCCCCTGACATAGTTAAGTCCAAAACAGGGAATGCTGGAGACGGGAGCAAACTGCAGAATATGTCAAAACTTATAGGCATTCAAATGAGAATATGTTGTTATAAATATCATGTTGCCCAAATAATCTGTCTGCCTGATGGACTGACCAGCAGGTAGCAGCTGGCCACCTTGCTCAAGTAGCTGAGGAAACCTCAACCATGATAATAGGGGGATAAAACGGTAGAGAAATGAAAATGACCCAACATTTCATTAAATTAAACATACTACATATATACTAACCCATTTGCTCCTAAGTTGGTTTTGCTAACTGCCCAAATTTTACTCTATGCAGTCATGGAAAATCAAGTAACACTCTGATGCAATGAATAATGCACAAACCAAGTTGCAAATTCTGTCAAGAGAATTTTGATCTCCACTTAGAGTAGTGTGTTATAAGAGGCATTCAATAAACGTCTGATTGATCAAAGTCAAGTAAAATGGATTTTGAACAATTGCCAGAGGAAGAGCTTTAAATTGCTCTTACAACAAAAACAGTGGTAACAAAAGTAGATAGGTCTCAAAAGAACTACACTGAGTAGTCAACTACAGAGTGACACTTTTATTACAGTCATTAAAAAATGAAGCTAAAAAAAAAAGCTCTGACTCTTCTCACATACTTTAATAGACTTGAACTTTAAAATAAAATAGAACAAAATATAAACTGAAAAGACTGTACAAACCTGAGAATATGCCAAAAAACATATACATAACAGCAAGAAGGCTAGTTTCAACAGTAAGCCAAAATGCCAGAAACAATTTCCTAAGAGAGAAAATATTTAATTTACTAAAAGGTATAAATTTACATTAGAAAACATATTATGAGTCTCTGTTTAACATAGTAACACCCTGCATAGTTCTTAAGATCACTGAAGGCTTCTCACAGGATACATAAAATACATATAAGTGGTATAAATTATAAGAAGGGCAAAACGGAAAAGCTGGAGCATCCTTACTAGGAAAGGGGCCACAACCTATGCCTGACACCCTCTGCATCTCCTGTTCATCCACTATAACTATATCTGAAAATAACTCCTGGGTTCCACTGTATCTATTTACTATTCAAGGGCACAACAAAATTTGAAACAGTATGTTCAATATAATTCTAATATTCATGTTGAATGTAGCTTAGGTAATACGGCGGAAACATTAGAGTTCCTAGTAGAGAGCTTAAGAACTCCCTAATGCATCAGTGTTTAACCTTAAGATGTATTTTAACAAATGCATATTTTAAGTTATGTGTTCACAATTTATATATATTGATTTCATTTGATTAATACGCTAGGTTTGTATCGAGGGATTCAGCTACAGAGGCTGTTCAAAGACATTCATGGGCTTGATGAAAGGCTAGAATTCAAATCTCACCTGAAGAAGTTATTTGACATTACAATGGAAGTCAGTGGAAAATATTTCTAATATATAGTATTTGGTCGAAAGAGTTACGTTAAAAATTATTAAAAACAACACCTTTTAATCTTCCCAAAGAGGGAAGCTTTTATTTCAATGAGATGATCTTCAGGGAAAGAAACACTAAGATAAATACACGCGACCTCACTCTGAATATCATCAGTAACTGTCTGTGTGGAGTTTGAAGGTGACGACTTTCCAGGCACTTAGGTTTCCTTGTATGTACAACAGGTTGAGAGTAACTGCGTTAAGGGTTGTCTAGAAGATAAATTGTATTAGTGCTCTTTAAACCTGGCTAACACAAAAAGCCTTTTTGCAAATGAATGCTTCTCCAAAATTCTCATTGTAGGTAAAAAATCAAATAAAGCAGAGCTGCCAAAGACCGGGGAAGGACATAGGGGTCCAGAGCCCTATTTGGCTTGCTCTTCTCTCTTCTAGTGCTCGTCACTCTGGCTCTGTACAAGACAGTTTGAAAACTGTTGCATTAGCTGATATGTAATTTGACTCTGAAAAATTTAGATTAAAAAAAAAAAGAACACACACAGACAGTATACATGCAAACTATTAATCTGCCCAGTTATATCACTTGGATTAGCTAGCTGTAACATTTAAAAAAAAACTGTTTATGAACAAAGTTTCAAATGTCAAAACTACACATAAATTTAAACTATGTCTCAATAAAAACTAGCCTTTAACAACTAAAAAGAAATTCAGTACATTAAAAGAATATATTTATTAACAGTAAGAGAGTATATTTACCATTTGCTTTTTTTTGGGTTATTTGTGGCCATAGAGCTAAAGTAACATATATGACCATGAACCATACGGTGACCAAGGGGACAAAATAATAGAACTGATAAGGCCGATCCATCACTATACATAACACCACTACCAGGAAATTGAGACGAAATAAGACCTATTAAAAAGGAGAAGAGAATGGTTTTCATTCCAGGTGTGCATGAAGAGCAAAGACAGATTCTCTCTGACAGAGTATAAACATTTATTTAAGACCAAAGTAATAACTGTACAACTGTATTTTACTAATCCTTAAAATTACATTTGTTCTACAATCACTGTAAAGAGTTGAATATAAAATATTTATGCATCATTATATTAGCTAAATCCAAGCAAAGCACCAGCCTGAGCTGTCCTCTGGCTACAACTGCCATGTTGTTAAATGTTGGGGAAGAATCATAGCCTCCTTCCTAGGGCTACAGTTTATAAGCAGAGATTAGATTACCTCAACAAAAGGGTGTCCATTTCATCTCTGTTTGATGTTGATTTACCCCATTTAGGATTAAATTGAGAGTTGTCATAGATACAAAATAATATTACTCAAATTAAAAAGTGTCTTTGGGACCCCTGTAACAGTCATTTCAGACAGTGTGATGTCATTCAAAGAACACAGGATTTGAGCAGATTGATATTAGAGCTGTACCACTTACTATGTGACCGTAGGCAAATTCTTTAGCCTCTCTGAGTCTCAGTGTCCTTTCTGTAAACATGAAAACCACAACCCTGGGTTGTAATGAGGGGTAAGTGAAATAATATTCAGACAGTGCCAAGCACAAGGTAGAAACAATAAATATTAATCCTCTTCTTAAAGAAAATGTAACATATTATAATAATCCCAGGTAGCTGTACACTTCGACAAAACTGAACTGAATTAGCAATGTTGTCCCTTGTGTACTGGTGCTTTTATTAGACACTCATCTAAATTACATTTTCCCTTCCCTCAGTAATAAATTATTTATCTCAAATTATTAACCACAGAACACAGAAATAACACAACTTTAAAGTGTAATTTCATAAATTCAAATTAGCCGTGCCCTTATAATGACCATATTTATATTTTCAAGCCAAAATGAAAAGAAAAAGAACTGAATACATTCCTACCTGACAGACTCTATGAATTCCAAAGTCTCCTTTGATCCAAAAGTATGAGAAATGCCCGTACCCTGTCTGAAATAGGTATGCAGCAACCAGAACCCGGATGTGCATGTACACAGGCAAAAACTGTTGACAAGAATAAATAGGTAAAATATGTTGGCACTAACTATACTTTGAATTATTGTAACCAATACATTTAATCAAGACAATGGATCATTGTTACCAGCTGGCATGAGCTCAATAAAAAGAGTTATTTTTAAAACTTAGGCAACAAAGCGAGAGTTAAGAAAAATGTAGACTTTGGAATCAGACCTCATTCACATTCTGGTTCTGCCACTTACTAGCTATGTGACTTTAAGTGAGTTTTCTAAACCACAAAACAAGAAGGTTCTTATGAGGAATGCAAGAGTTAATAAACGTGAAACACTCTGCACATTTCCTCCACTTGAAATTAAATGTATGATATCTATAATTATTAATCACCAGATACCCTGAAAACAAGGCAACCGCAGATTTCACCTTTTCCCAATGAGAAGATAAAAAAACAGAAGCCCCATATTTTTGGGCCCCTCAAATACACAGACTTTAGATTTGTAAACTGTCATACAACTATTTACAATATATAATTATTTAGAAAAAATATATATTAAAAACACACGCAAATATAATTTAGAAATATTGTCTCCCTCCCACTCTTAATTTATCAATCTTATTTTCCACTCCCACATCAATGTTTCATCGTGACCAAGACCTTTAGAATCATTTATGATGGTTTTTCAGAGCATCCTGGCTCCACTTCTAAAGTTAAATGAAATGTAACACATTTCTGATCTATATTTTATGGGAATTACTAGAAATATCACCTGATTCATAAGTCCTGCTTCTCATAGCCCTTGAACACTGTCGTTCACCCTGTCCGTCAGCCATTGGTCCTTTCCGTGAATGTTCATGATCGCCACAACGAGTACTGTTTTTTTTAAATGATCTTTAAAAGCCTTATTCAGTGACATCCAACCCTTGCAATTGTAAAACCATTCTTTCAGAGATAATTCCTAAGTCTATGTAAAGATGTTTTGGCTTCCATTTTATAGACTCATTTGATCACCTCTGCAATCATCCAGCACCGACACTTCTTATGGCCACTTCCGGTGACTGTGTCCTCCCCAAGTGACACTTTGTAGGAAAAAATAACTAAGTAGACACCCTAGAGAGATTTTCCAAGTCCTTGAATGTATGTATCTTTTGTATATATCCTTGAATGCACCCTTGAACCCATCTTTTTCCTTTTCTGAGAAGGCAAAAATCCCTGAATTTAGAATAGGTCATCAATTCTTCACTACCGCCTGCATTCTAGCCTAACTGTTAGGGTTCTCTGTCTCCCATACTAGCCCTTCTTGTGTCTCCCTGTCACTTTTCCTTTGTTTATCTTTTTATTCTACCCTAGAATGTTCTTCTTGTGACCACATTTTGTTTATTCAAATCCTATTCTTCTTTAGAGCCCTGTTCAAAATCTCCTATCTTTACCCTCAGACGAAAGTCATTGTTCCTTCCGTGGCGTTCTTAAAGCAATCACAGTTCATATATCAAACATAGTTTTTATTTATTGCCCTTCATCATTAGTTCTTTTTAAATGTGTTATCTCATAATTAAATCAGAAATTTTCAATGAAGGTGTAACATACTAGAATCACAGTGATGATGAAGGTAGCAAATGTCATCTTAAAATAACCTCAGGATTTATCGAATCTAAGCCTGTTACCTCATTCTTCAAAGTACTCTAAAATATTCCCTTCAACTATCTGAACTTTTTTTTTTTAAGAGGGTGGGGAAGGATGGAGCAGAGGGAGTAGGAGAGGGAATCTTTAGCAGGCTCCACAACCCAGCGTGGAGCCCTACACAAGGCTTGATCTCACAACCCTGAGATCAAGAGTTGGATGCTTAACCAACTGAGCCACCCAGGTGCCCCCCTGAACACTTTTTAATAGCGGGAAACATACAAATTCCCACAGCAATCCATTCCATTTTCAGATGATCATTTACTACCATAAAGTTCCTTTTCAAGAAAAACTGAACTCTAACCGTGTAAGAGCTACCAACTTCAGCTCTGTAGGACAGTGCTATGCAATTGAAATGAAATGTGAGCCACACAGTACATTTTTAATATGCCTACCAGAATATTTAAAAAGCTAAAAGAGTCGAATAAAACCAATTTTAATAAATACAATGCGTTTAACTAAACATATTCAAAATATTATCATTTCAGCATGTAATAAGCATGTAGTAAGATATTTTATATTTTTTACACCAAGTTTTTGAACTTAGCATGCATTTATCACAATGAACCACACTTAACTGGTATGTTTTTTCATGTTCACAGAACATCTCAGTTCCAACCAGTTATACGTCAAGTGCGCAATAGTCAGGTGTGGCTAGTGGTTTTCATAATGGAGAGTCTAGCTCTAGAACCATTTGTACACAGTTAAGCAGTCTTTTATCTGACTGCTCTACAAGTATCTGAAAACGTCTGTCCAACCTAGGCTAACTATTTCCAGTTACTTTAACCACTGTCCATAAAACATGCTTTGAAATCCCTTCAAGACTGAGGCTGGGCCTACAGAATCGAGACTTGGTTATTACATTTAAAATAGTAAATGCTATTCATTTAAATTAAATTAAATACCATCACAATAATCTGCCATGTACCTGCCAATGTCAGATTATTACAAATTTCATGTACTACTTCTCTCAAGTTTTTAACATATTTTCAGCCAACAGAAAAATTGCAAAAATAGTACATTGGGCACCCATATACCATGCTGACCCATTTTAAAGAATGTTGTAGACTACACAACATCATCCCTAAACATTTTAGCAAGTATTTTTTAAGAAGAAAGAACAGTTTCTTACATGACCATATTATCATTAATCATACCCAAGATTTAATATGAATATAGCAGTATCTGTTGTACAATCTGCATTCAAATATCCCCGATTGTCCCAGTAGCATCCTTTATGGTTTAAAAAAAATTTTTTTAGCAATCTTGAACCAAGGATCACACATTGCACTTAGTTGTCATTCCTCTTTATTCTCCTTTAATCCAAATTATTTTTCTTTTTACCTTTCATGAGTCAAGTGTTACAACAAAATTTTATTAAAGTATTTAAATTTAATTAAATTAATAATAATTTAATTTTAAAGTATTAAAATATATTTGGAATCCCAACTGCATTATAATTAATAGCTAGGCTAGCTTCTGATTCTGTTCTTTTTCTAGCCCCACAAATTTTTCCTCAAGATCTTTTATTCAGATTCTTTAATGAAAGTTACTTATAAACTCTTAAAGGAAAAAAACCCATAGTGGGACACAAAATCATACTGTATAAACCTAACTTGCTGTACTCTCCATATTAAATTCACAGTATTTTATCCATATTTCCTATAAATTATGTTTTAAAGGAATGTTTATACCAACAACCGCAATCTGCCAGACCATCTGGGTTATTTTAATAATGCTCTATAATTTTTTATGGTTTATATTTTAGTATAAAAGCATGGCACAACTAAAGTTTGACATATTTTACTCAAAATAAAAAACATTAAGATTAGGTAATTAAAATAACCATGGCAGTTAAAAAGAGTTTTTAATGATGGTAATCCCTCAAATATCCAAGAATCAAGTCCCCAAAATATGTTATAACCCATGCTAATAATGCTTTGCCAATGTAGATACAGGTAATTTTTTTTTTATTTTTTTTATTTTTTTTGTTAAGATTTTTTTTTATTTATTCACTTGACACAGAGAGAGAGATTACAAGTAGGCAGAGAGAGGAGAGAGGAGGAAGCAGGCTCCCTGCTGAGCAGAGAGCCCGATGCGGGCCTCGATCCCAGGACCCTGGGATCATGACCTGAGCCGAAGGCAGCGGCTTTAACCCACTGAGCCACCCAGGCGCCCGATACAGATAATTTTTAATCACAAAATCCTACTATATAAAAGAACAGGAATATGTTAATTAATCATAACAAATGGCCTGTTAATAAAAAGTGTGTCCTTCCAGTACAGGGATTTTTAAAAAATTGTAATTTAGGATATATTGGGATGTAGTCTAAGATATATTAGAATTAGAATGCTAGCTTGGCAAGTGATTATAATAGAATGCCAAATTGCCTTCATCTTTTTATGATCCAAATTCTTTCTGGAATCACTGAATTGAAGAACTTAATCTGCCATTAATTCTTTCTATCTGATTTTTTTTAATAGGAGTATCACCCTTTAATATGTCAGCAATTAATTATGTCTCTAAGTGGCATTTTCTTAAAACAAAGCCTTTTTTCCCTCTCAAATTAATCTAATCT
Source organism: Ailurus styani (assembly GCA_002007465.1). Classification (NCBI taxonomy): domain Eukaryota; kingdom Metazoa; phylum Chordata; class Mammalia; order Carnivora; family Ailuridae; genus Ailurus; species Ailurus styani. The sequence goes on along the minus strand of LNAC01000648.1, from coordinate 822,089 downwards.
TTATTCATATGTCAAGAGATATTTCTAGGATTCAATATTCATCTCTACTTACTTTTTAGAGAATCTGACAAATATAGCCTCCAAATTCTGAACTGGGCTTATAAACTAAATCTTACTATCTTCATCTCTCCTTGCCTCCGATCTCTTCTACTGTCTGGGATCTCCAGTAACCACCTGAACACACTAGGTCCCCCTCAGCTGGAGTATCACGGGAATTTCACTGCTGCCACACACATACTTATCAGACCCGTACAATTTCAGTATAAACTATACTTCATTCTTTTACCTTCTGCCCGTCAAATGAACCATCCATAAAATCACGGACAATTCTTGAAAATAATGAAAAGACTCAATGAGGAATAATATTATTTTCAAATTGTTAGAGATACCTGTTAGAGAAAAATTTTTAGAGAAAAAACCTCTGTATTATTTACCTTCTTAACTGCTGCTGTGGAAATTTCAAAAATATTTCTGCTTATCTCCCCCTCTTATCTCAATTTATCATTGATTCAAATACTATTTACAGATGTGTGCTTTATGTAAGCAATACAAAAACAGCTTGGTAGTTCCCTGAAAGAGTTTCTCAAATTTTCAAAATATATTTTATAGAAATTAGTTTGTATCTTCACTACAAAACTTGTGTGAAAAGTGGTTATTAGGTAGCAGGTTCACCCTCAAAAGTTTATTTTAACTGCAGTGTAGCTGGAATGTTACAACTCAGAATACAGTTTTTCTACCCCTGACAAATCTAGAGCATTCTGAAACCATGAGAATCCTGTCTTTTAAGACACTTAGGGAGAAGGAAAAAATGATTTTGTCCAGGTACAGAAGGCACGAGGTGAGCAAAGAAAGGGTCCTCCAGCTCATGGTGGAGGTAATACTTAGGAAGTAGGGCACATCAATGGTACAATGGTAGTCCATTAGGACCTGAGTTCTTTGAATACTGGGGCAAAAAAGTTCTAAGGCTTTTAAACTTTAAAGGAGTAAAAACAGTTGGCCAAACTTCCTAAAATACAAATAAGGGTAGAATATAAATATAATCATCTAACTTGTCTTCTTCTGATAGTAATTTGCCTATTTGAAATCCTTTGCATCTATACAGTTTCTTCCTAAGTTTAAATTAGCTGTCCGACAGGGTGCCATGAAATAATACCCTTAGGTTATCAGCTGTTTCTACTAAATTAAAATCAAGGCCAAGTATTACAAATAAATTATTGCCTTAAAACTATACCTTCTCAAAGAGTCAGGTGGTAGGAGAAGAATGGGAAAGCATAAAGGTTGGGTGGGAAATAATACGGGGTCTTTAAATGATGCAGAATATAAAACACAAAATAGGTGATGCCCTGAAAGAAACAGTAGAGTCCTACCGTTTCCTATGTCTTCTACAAATAAATTCAAAATACTTACTGTACTTGCTCCAGAGATATGATAAATCAGAATCACAAGTTGCATCCAGCCTTTCCATTCATCTGTTTGTTCTCTATTTAATACTTTAGTCTGTAGAAAAGAACCAAAATCTGTTTTAAAATTCATTATGAAGCTATTATTAAGTGAATTTTTCTTATAATAGATATAGAGCTAGATATAGGTATATATAGATATATATCTATATCTATAATATATATAGATATATATCTATAATAGATATGGATATAGAACTAATGCTTCTGTCAAAAGAATCTTGGGTGGAAAATAATTAAAGATTGGCATTTGATTTGATAAAAGAGATGATAAAACTATTTAAAATATGAAATTTGAAAATTTCATAAAATATCAATTTGAAAATTAATATAAACTAAAAGAGATTTTAAATATTTAAGTTGCTACTCATGGTTTTATATTAAGATTACATTTATACTTTACAGATGTTTGTAAAGCTAAAAAATGGCATTTTATAATTTAAAAAAAATCTTAGAGTTTCAGCTAGAAAAGACCTTATAGTTCCGTTATACTTTATTATGAAATAAGTGTCCTTTATTATAGTTATTTTACCAAGGATAGTCTCCCTGGAGATGAAAACACTGACTTGTCATCCTCGTATAAGAGTTATTTCTTACAATAGAGTTTATTAATTCAAATAAATAATGCCTTATAAAGAAGTTGCACTAATACTCTAAGCAATTACAATAATTCTAACATAGGAAATTCAGAATATTGTAAGCAGTGCCCACATTATTATGTACATTTGAATTTGTGTGTGTACATGTCTGACTGTATAAACTTATAAACATAAAATGTGCAGTAAGGCATTTGTTAAAAAAATGTAACTGAAAAATATAATTTACTTAAGATAATAGTATCTCTGGTTTGCAGACCATTATAAAATTGGGAGCACCTCCACTTTCTCCATCCCCAAACAGGCAAAATAACACCAAGTTATGACATCTTTTTCACAAATCATTATTTACTGACTTTTCAACAATTTTCACATGAGTCTTTGAACTTTCTCCAAACTGTTTCAAAAAAGCAACTGTTAAGAGTCCACCAGGCAAAGTACAACTACAATATCCCTTTGTCTTCTATATACATGCTTGAATATTCTGGCATAATAAATGATATTATTTATTTAATCCAGAGTTTATAATGAGATAAAAAGGCTAACATTAGCTAAAAAGAAAATGACTCTTACCTCCTTAGTATTTTCATTGTAAAATACTCCCAAAACCAAGATGTAGATAATTGGAATAAAGAAAGTTGAATGTGTATAAAATTTGTTTTCCTTCATAAATAGATTTGCACGGTCACACATATAGAAGTAAGCCATTATCAGGCCAAGTTTGCAGAATGACTGTAAAAGTATTTCTAATGGAGACACAGGGGTATTGATAATATTTTTCTTTTCCTCTCCACTTTCCAAATCAGTACATGGCTTATTCTTCCGGTGAGCATTACGGTGGATTATATAAAAAATTAAATACCCGATAATAGATAAAGTGAAAAAACAAGCAGCTAGCTTCTGTATGAGAGTAAGAGGAGGCCGAGGTTGACAACAGGAACCATCTACAGGCTTCAAAATCTTATTGCAGTACACGTTCATAAGAATCATTGCACTCTGTGAACAAATCAAGTTATTTGGTTATTATCTTGTCAGTAATATATCTCACATTAGATTTTCTCTTGTGAATACTACTGACTTTTCAGCACTGAAACCAAAATGCCTTTGTACTTTTTGCTACCATTTCACAAACACTCATGCTAATAATGGTATTCCTTCAAGCTGTAATAGCCAGTTCAGGGTTTTTCAAACTTCTTGGACTATGATCCAAAATGAAAGATTCATTTTATAATCTGACCCAGAACACATATATAGGAAACAATACCTCTCCTTACTATTTGGAATGCACGCTGACATTTTTCTATTCTATTCTGTTAAAAAAAGAAATACCCATTTCATGGCTGCTAATGGGCCATGACCTTTGGTGAAAGAAATACTGACAGATGTCAAAGCCCAAAGAATTTTAATTAGCAGACTTTCAATACGGAAGATACCAGGATACTTAAGATAGAGTCCCAGTCTTTAGATGTAAAAAAAAAAAGATGTAAAATTACCGGCACCAAAAAAATCACTAATTCCTAGCTAACAATATTTGTAATTTACTTTTCATTTGGTTTACAGTTTATGGACCACTTAGGATTCTAATGTTTTAAGATTTCTAACGTCAAATAAAATGTGGAATCTTCAACATGATTTCATTATAATAAAAATTTTCTAGACAAGCTGCCAATATTCTGTCTAGTTGAAGTTCAGTCAAATCGAGTTTTATAAAAATTTTATAGCTTAGGCAATTTCGAAACTCTAAAATGATTATACTTTTTAAGTCTAAGCATTCAAAAAGACTCAACTATTTAGAAAATCTCATCCTTTTAGCTCTGCGACTTCAAGGAGTTCTATACCTGGCACTCTTGAAGCTACTAGCCTACCAACTCCAACCTAAGGTTCTTACCCAGTTCCAGGAGTCCACAAAGTCCCTTTAAAGTACATGGAGAACCTAGTGTGCTTATATGCAAGAACTCATTTTTCTGCGAGACAGGAACAGAACCATTGTCTTTTATTGAATACTCAAAGGGGTTATGTGATCCTCAAAAAGATTCTGCTTTATAAGAAAACAATAACTAAATAATATCTGTTGTACTATGTGTGATAATTTACAATTATGCTGTTCTCTTTCTTATTTAACCTAAAATCCCCTTCCATCCATCAATCTGGATTTGTTCAGTAACTACTATGTACCTTGAATAATACTTAGGGTTTAAGAATTACAAGGAAATAATAAAAATGATTCTACATATTTTAAAAATGTGCTCTTCACAGAAGCTTAATCTTATAAATTTAAGGTTTAAGGCAAAGAAAACATAAAGTAACGGTTTTTAAACATGAGCGTGCTGAGAACTTATAAGCTTCTTAGGAGATAAGGTATATTAAGAGTGACTAGCGCTCAATAAATGAAGCTTCATTTCCTCCCTTGCATAACTTCTTCCCCTTTTTACTAAAACTCTAATATATTCAGCGAGGTAATGGAAAGCAAAATTATGTGTAGATACATGTTTAGATAGAATAACTGCAAGTAATTAAGACTGCAATAAATTATTTGTTACCATATTATAGTGATGTATAGCTATAACCGATTAGATATTATAGTCTCTATCTTCTCACAGATACAAGAATTCTTACAGTTTCTCTGCTTGATTCAGGGAGATGTAAGCCATCCAATGATTCCATGATGGTTTCTTGAGCAATTAATTTGGAAACACTGAACATCTTAACATTTGATTTAGAATTTCTCGTGCTACTATTCAAAATACTGACTGCAGCTTCATTGTAGGCATCTATCTTCTCATTCGTGATCATTTTCCTATTTTCACTTAATAGGTCTTCATAAACAGGATCTGCACATGAAACACATGTTTTTAAAAACACATTTAAAAAATCCCTATTGGTAGAAATTGTGGTCATGCAAGTTAGTTGATTGCATTTCATACTTTGTTGTTAAAGTTCAGATGCTTTCAATCAATCAATAGCTGCTTCAAATTTAAAGAAGTTTTATCCCTTTTTTTCTCTTATGTACACAGCTTTCGGGAAACATTTTTATGTTCTGGCATGTCTTAAGAGTTTAAGTTGCCGAGTTCTACTGGGCAATGGGAATTGAAAACTGGATTGGGGAAGACTCCCTAATTAAGAGCAGCAATTAATCTTTTTATTCTCCTGTCACTGCTTTGTTGACACAATTAGGAAGTAATATTATTGAAGAACAAGGTCTCTTATCACTTATCATAAATAATTTAATTTTTTCTCATTTTAGTAAGAGACAGGTTAACAATGAATCTATAAATAATATAGATTGCAGAACAGATTATCACCACCCTTGTTGTTCCACTCAACTTGACGTTCAATTTGGAAATAATCATAAGAATTTCTGACAAGCAAGTTGAATTGCTAAAATATCAAAAACAATTTCATATTATGCTAGGTATTAAATAATGGGCATTCAATAAACTCCTAAAATGACTTGATGTAAACTTTCTCTTAAAAAATTTCATTACCATGTATAAACTAGGTGGTATGATTTAAATATATCCTGTCAATTCCCAAATACATTTACTTCTAATGAGTCTAGTATTATGAAAGAGACTTAATAATTTTTCTGATATTTCCCAATTATAATAAATATACTCTGTAAGAAATAAAATCAGAGCTAAACATCTCATTTGCCTTTGAGAACTTATTCTCTTTGTTATATTCTACAGCCATTTTGTATGTGGAGGCTCCCTGAAGGATATTTTTATTTATTTATTATTTAGTTTTACTTATTATATTTATTTGTCTGTTCCTTAAGTTCAAAAAAGGAAAGCAAATAACTCAAATTATTCTAATTTTACAAACCATATTTCAAGATTTATTCTCACAAAGGAGTAATTTTGTTTCTTGAAACACAAGACAATAAAAATCCATGCCTCAAAATATATGCAAAATGACATTTGTTCATTACTCAATCCTTACCTTGTAAGACCCAATAAACATCACTTGTCTTTGCCAGTTTTTCTAACAGTGGTGCTATGGAGGTAATGTTCATTTTATATTGCGAAAGCGCTTCGTTGCTACCATTGTGAATCTTGATAGACCACTAAGAAGTAAAAATTAAGCATTAATTCAGTATTTATCACAGAAAATTTATGATTTGCTCTATTGTAACAGAAGTTATTATTTTAAGAAAATTCCCATTTTTATTCAACATTAGAATAAAATTTGGTCAAATTATTTCATAAAATCTATGAAGGCAATTATAAAAAGCTGATATAAAATTAGACACTCAATATATAACATTCAAGAAGAATTTTAATTTTAGATATAAATATTGGTTTTTACACCAAGTTTACGAAGTCCACTCAGATTTTTTCATGAAAATTCATCAGCTTCATTCATTATAATAGAAATGGGAATTGAAATATAAGTACAATCAAGAATTCTATTTAACATAAGTTAACTTTTTCTTAGCATGTCCTTAAGTATGAAACAAAAATCATTATGTAAGAATACAGATAACAACTTACTGTGGCAGCTCCTGCTACAATCACATGGGGCTTTGCAACAGAATCCTAAGGAAAGAAAATCTTTATAATATCCAGTTAAGGGAATTAATATAAGTAACATCACTTACTTTTTGCCTAAATTTAAGTTTTTCCTTCCAAATGCATTTTAATTTTCTAGAGTTCCTTACTGGATTCTTGTTATGTAACAAGATGGAACATCCAATGCCTAAAGGCTTACATGGTTATGTGGTTAACAGGATGGCATGAAGCTGGTATGTTTAATTCTTTGATGTTCTTTAAAAAAAAACCAAAACACATCACTAAAATCTAATATTGCCTAATAAATATTTCTGAATTCTGAGTAAACTGCTTACAGAGTAAAACTCTAGTAATATTATGGCAGCAAATTAAAAAAATATTCATGGAAGCCTACAGGGTACATGGTGTAAACGTTAAATAAGATACAAGAAATGTCATCTTTGGGAAAACTAAATCCAATATGGATTTAACAAAATAAACTGCTAATTATTATACATCACAATGTGCAAAAGAAAAAAAAATACAAGGAGAAATTTGGTAGAAATCCTCACCAAATGCAAATTGTCCTATAACTAATACTACCCAAATATATAGTACTTGGTAATTTATTAAGTTCTCTTATATTAGCTCATTTTAAATAGATTCTTGCCACTTGTGACATAGGGAAGAAGATATTATACATAGCTTATAAAATAAAGCATACAGACTCAGAAAAGTTTATAGGGTATTGCTGAGGCCTGGTAGGGACAAAGCCAAAAAACTTAGGTCTTGTGACTCCTGAAGTGTACTTGCCACAACATCAAAGACCTGATATTATAATCATGTGCACAAGGAACAATTAAAAATAAGAAATTTAATTAGAAAAAATCTGACTCATCTATAAAATAAAAATGACAGGTATTATCTCATTATAAAGGTAATACATGCTAGTGTAAAAGACTATGAAAGTGGAGAAGAAGAGTAACAATAACTTCCTTTATAGATATTCTTATTTCCAGTCAAGTGTGTTTCGTTTTACACTGTTATTTTAGTGGAACTTTTTCCTCAGCTCTAGATGGCCCCCTTTCTCATTCTTCACACTGGTTATCCCAAATCTGATTTCCCTTCTACAGGTCCCTCTTGCCTTCCTTCTCACTTTAGATATAAAATTTAATTCTCAAACTTCATAGAGAAAACAGAACTCATCTGGCTTGTGTGCTCTAGCCTTCCTTCCTCCATTCTTACAACCTCACCCAGCCTATCTTCTTGAACAACAGAGTCTAGAAGTATCTCCCTATTCCTCCTGATGGCTAATCCTTATTCTGTGTTTCTATAGCCTCCTTCTTTACATCCAGGGCTATACCCACGCATGATCTATCTCCAACTCTCAACAATCTTGTCTTCATTCTCTAGTCTCCTTCCTTCCCCCATCTACAAAATGCTAAATCATCCTTGTCCTCAAAAAACTGTTCCTCAACGCTGCATCACTCCCAAATGCTTCCCCCTCACACCTTTAACCAAGAGATTACACAGAAGAGCATTTTGCCCTTGCTATGACAATTTCTTTTATCTCTCAGTTATTCCTCAATTGATTACATTTTGACTTGGGGCTTGATCTTCCCATTAAGGAACTCTAGATTACCATATTTCGTTAGCTTCATTCTACCCTGTCTAGTTCCTTAAAGTGACACTTCTGACTGTCCACTTTTTAAAACTCTTTCTTCCTCTGTTACAATTACTCTTCCGCTTTTCCTCTTACTCCCTTTACTGCCCCTTCTCACAATTTTTTTTTATCGTTCCATTACAAGCCCTCTTCTTAATCTCTAAACCTGCTGCCTATTCAATGTCTTCTATTCAAGTAACTTCAAATATCACTTCACACTGTACCCATATTCCCCAAATCCATGTGAGTAGCTCAGACTTCTTAATGACTAACACTCACTTATAGTATTAAATCTAAATTGTTGATTTCCTCACAGGTTAGCCTAATTTTCCCACAACTACCCCACTATATGTCATCATTCTCTTCTTTAAACCTTTCAGAGGTTCTCCACTACCTTCAAGATAAATTTAATCCCATATCCTTATTTTTTAGTAAATATACCATGAAGTATTTAGATGTAATCAAAAAATGTTTAGATAGATAAAGTGAATCTATACCACACCAAAGATAGCTTAGGATATTATTCATAAACTAGTATCTGCTTACCTCATCTCTTATCAATTCTCTCCCCAGAGGAGGCACATGAAATTAACAACCAAAACCAAACATAATTAAAGGAGCACTTTAAATTCCAGCTCCAACCAGACTAAAACTGCTGGTAAGATTCCCTGAATAGGTGGGGGACCTGGGTGGCTCAGTTGGTTGGACGCCTGCCTTTGGCTCAGGTCATGATCCCAGAGTCCTGGGACTGAGCCACATGACTGGCTCTCTGCTTAGCGGGGAGCCTGCTCCTCCCTCTCCCCTCTGCTTGTGCTCTCAAATAAATAAATAAAATCTTAAAAAAAAAAAAAAAGATTCCCTGAATAGGCTACACTCTATCTTCAGTATCTTTGCATATACTATTTCCTATGCATGAAACAACCCTCCTTTATCACACCAGGCTTTTACCCCCCTCTTTTTTTTTTTTAGATTTTATTTATTTATTAGAGAAAGAGCAAGAGAGTACAAGCAGGTGGAGTAGCAGCCAGAAGGAGAGAGAGAAGCAGGTTCCCTCCTAAGCAGGGAGCCTGATGTGGGGCTTGATCCCAGGACCCCGTGATCACGACCTGAACTGGAGGCAGACGCTTAACCAACTGAGTCACTCAGGCGATCTTGGGCCCCCACACTTAAGATCACTTTATCTGAAAACCAGTTTTGAAACTTACAGTTAGTGCCTATTCTTTATAATTGTCCTGTACCCTATTTTTCCCCTATTCTGGTACGTGTCACATTACTTTCTTAATTAACTCTATCTGGCAATCTGAAAGCTCTTCGAGGAAAGGAACTCTATTATGTTAACCAAGGTATCAGCAGTTTTTAGCCCCGTACCTAGAAAATGGGAGGCAATTAATAAATATCTGTTGAATCATAGTAAAGTTGTCTAAATTAAACTTTGCTTTTATGCCTGTAGGCTTCAATGATGCTATTCAGTTAATAAGTGTGTCTTTCTGATCCCACAGTTCTTCTGGAAATATTATCTCTTCTGTAAAGCTTTCTTAAACCACCACCTATATCTAACCAACCCCCATACTAAGTGCCTCTACCCATGGTGCTTTCCTAGTCCTTTGTGCTCAATACTGTAGTTACTCTTCATATTACCATATTGTTATTCTGCAGGAAGTCACTATCTACAAGATATTGCAAATTCTTTGAGGGTGGAGATGGAGGCTAATTTCTAGCCTCACTCCTGATACCCAGCATAAAACTAGCAATAATACATAAATCATAAAAGTATGGATCATTGTATTCTTAGGATCTAGCAGCTTACTATGAAAACTGCCAAAAACAAATACATAAATAAATGCACGCACACATACTCTTTAAATAAGTGAAATCAATCAACTAATCAATCTTAGGTAATGACACTGCCATCTGCCTAAAAAAGATGAATCTTTCCTTTCCCCCAACAGTCACATGGAGTTTCACAAGAGAAGCTAATGATCCAAAAATCTAGTTTTAGCAAATTATAAGAACTGAAAATCTGGATATGCAATATATCTCCAGGTTAGTAAATTACAAAGGTCTTCTGTGATTTTGCAGAACTTATAAATTATATTACATTGATGTTTACTTAACTGTGAATTTCTACTACTTTAATGGATACACTTTAGGTCCAGTACAAATATAAAACATGTTTAAATCATTTGAAATATATATGTAACACTACTCTATACTTTTGCAATTAACAAATCAACAAAAACAAAATACAATTATGTGAGACTGCAATTTACCAGAAAGTTGAATTCTAGAAGCTTGCATGTTTATTTAAACACATTTTGTCAAAGAGACAAAGTTAGAAATGTTGACTACAAAAGCTTATTCAATATATGAAGTGGTTGCAGTACGAAACATGTAATGTGAAAAGAAACAAAGAAAAATAGCATTGCAGCAGAAGTAATTAAGCAAAACAAGGTCAACAAAATTGAATACTGCTTTATCCATCCCGAACGCAAACACCTCTGGGAAAGAATATAGGTTTAATTAAAGAACAGACCAAGAGCTACATGGAAACTACTATGGAGATTCTAGAGTGGACTTGTGAGAGCTTAGGGGTTTTCAAGGTTAATAGCATGCTTGTCCTCATATCTAATTTATCTCCGAACATTATGAACCAGTATATACCAGGCTTGACTTTTGGGTCACAAGTGTAATGATAAAAGGGAAGAAAACAGGCTATTTAACAAAAAAATAGGTTCCCAAAGAACCTGGGCATGAGTCTGAAGGACAAAGTGGGAAAACACTCAAAAGAACGTACGTTGTGCTAGGAAGAGGACCTGGGTTTGAATGAACTGAGCTACAGCAGTAACAGAAAATTCATTCTGGAAAGTGTGGCATAAGCATAATGGCAATAGGGTCAGAGTGGTGGCAGCAGAGGTACTGGATCAAAACTCCCTCTTCTCAGCAAAGCGACAGCATCAATCCAGCACAATTTAGTCGCTATTAAGAAAGTTGGCAAAGGGGCGCCTGGGTGGCTCAGTCAGTTAAGCGTCTGCCTTCAGTTTGGGCCATGATCCCAGGGTCCTAGGATGGAGTCCCACATCGGGCTCCCTGCTTAGAGGGGAGCCTGCTTCTCCCTCTGCCTGCTGCTCCCTCTGTTTGTGCTCTGTCTCTGTCTCCGTCTCAAATATATAAATAAAATCTTAAAAAAAAAAAAAAGTTGGCATAAAGTACAAAAGAGTGGGACAGGTGAGTAAGGGGGAGCAAAACAATGCATGTTCATGAGCTTTTAAAATTTGGTTGCTTAAAACCAGAAAGGCCTATATTTTCAAATACAGACCTCAGTCCACACTTTGATACACTGTTTCATAGAACCATTAACTTCTGGATGCCACAGAAAATCCTAAAAAAGAAACACGAGAAAAGACAAAGTTAAAGAAACTTATATCCACCATTCAAAATAAACATGCACCTGTCTTACAGAGCACCTAATGTATACCACCACTGGTTTACAACACCTTCGCTACCCTCTCAGTTTCCCAACGGTCTCATGATACTTCTTGTATCCACTTCTGCTTTCCTCTAAATTACTCTCTGTAGTAATCTTTTCAAAATCTAAATCTGATCTTGCCACATTCTTGCTTAAATATTCAAGGACTTTCAATGGCCCTCAGAATAAATTCCAAAGTCCTTAAAACTGCTAAGGAGGTGCAGGATCTGGCCTCTACCAAGACATCCTGCCTGTTCTCCTGCCACTCTCCCCCTCACGCTAAGTACCCTTTTGGTTCTTGTTCAGCTCCTAGGATGCTCTTTGTGTTCCTTGTTCTCCAGGACTTTGCACATACCGTTCTGTCTACAATGCTCATAAAACTCTTCCACTGAGTCTGACTTGCTCCTACTGATCCTTGAAGCCTCAGTTAAAATACCTCCTTCTCAAGGAGGAAACTTTTTAATTCCTTGTTTTGTATATTCCTAATGTCCCACTTTTTCCTTTTTACCACCCTTACTCCACATTTAATGCATGTAGAGAACTACGATGACTTGCAAAATCCATTAGATCTAGGACATCTTTATCTTGAGACTGCATTCTCAGTATCTAGGAGAAGTCACTGCAACTAGGAATTCAGAAAATTCACATATATTCTTTTACTGATATTAATCCTGAACCCCTACTAGTTTCAAATTAACATACAAGATTATTTTGTATTATTTTGTATCTGGATTAAAAAAATCTGAGACCAAATTTTCCATTTTATTACACAAAATAGTGAATACAAACATTTATTCAATCATTTTAGCTATTCTTATCTACTCTAAATACATTGAAATATATTTAGTATACACAAAGCATTAGCTGATCTACAAATAAATTAACCAATTAATACAGTTTCAACACAACATTTAGCTTACTATTGCATGAACTTACCACTTTAACTGATGCAATCTTGTCTTCAAAAGGAATGTTTCCATGCTGTCATTAAAAAAAGAACACAGAAATAAATATTCATGTATAAATTAGTTTTATGTCAGTAATTCTCCCTTTAGCTGCTTTTGTTAATTTATTTATGCACCACATCTCAATTACCTATATTCAACCTGAAGGGAAAAAGACCTGCACAGAATACCAAAAAATAAGTGATACTACATTGTTTCTATGTGATTTTTAACATCTAAGATATAATTCAAAGATAAAACCTCAACTCCAAATAAGCAAGCAAATATGTAAACATGCCTACATAAATTACCTTTCTGCCAAGGCTGCCACATTCCAGTTTAGTCCTAGTATTATTACCTACGGCAGGGATGGATTGCTTCTCTGCATTTCTTGAGTCCTGTCCCAGTCCCCAACCCTCGTTAGACAGAACCACATGACTAATCTGACCAATGTTATGTGGCTACCTGTGATGTGGGTCGCTTTCCACTTCCCAGGGGAATTCTCTAGTCTCTGGCTTACCCTAATGCTGAGACTGCAGAGGCAGAATGTTTTAAATGTCAAAAACTAGAAGATGGTACAAATTCCAACAAGCAGGTATCCCTGATTGAGCGCACAGAGCAAAGCCTCTTGCCAGCCCACCTACAACATGCAGCACTAAGCAAGAAAAGCATTTATTAAGACTCTAGAGTGGTTTGTTGCTACAGCAACAAATAGTCTAGTCTGTTCTCACCAGTATACTAGTACCAGTCTTGTCTGAACACGAGTGCACATATATGACTCTAGATTATTTTGGGTTTCGAGTTGAAGACTGTACATAAGTGGTCCAGTGGAAGAAAAAAAAATAAAGCTTGGAGACAACTTCTTGTAACTCAGTGTTCCATATAAAAAAAAGAAATCCTTTCAGAGTTAAAAATCCAGGGTGGGGTGGAGGTGCAGGTGAAATAAAGAAGCTAATTCTCTTCCTAAAACCAAGGTTGAAATGTCTTCATTAATTTAACCAGACAAATAGTAATTATATCTGTGTGAAATAAAGCTTGCTTTTAATCAGCAGGCTAACGTTTAAAATTCAAGCATCATCATTTCCCAAAAGGACACTTGGGACCAATGGTACTTTAAGGTATGTTCTATGAAAAGAGTTTCCTTGGTCCAATAAATCTTGGCAATACTGGGTCAGACAAAATCACATGTGTGTTTTCCTCCTACTAACCCATTCTGATCTTGTTAAGGTTTTTCTTCAGAGAACTAACGTGTCATGAACTTTCTTTTTCCTCCTTTTGCATAGCTCAGTTAATTCAACTCAATCTCTCTCTTCTCTTCCTTTACCATTTTAATGTAACATTCGATATATACAAAAGAATATGTCACATATGTAATCACAAAGCCCAGTAAACATAAATAAGCACTCATGGACTCATGACACAAATCCGAGCATTATCAACGCAGTGAGTGATCTATGTGAACCTCTCCTTTTAATTCTTTGCCTCACCCAAAGGAACCACTACTTTGAATTTTGTTTATATTTTGTTTTCTCTTTATTATATAGTTTTGTCACATGTATATGCATACTTAAATGACATATTTTTTTCAGGTAACTGGCCTTCTCTCCAACTTTTAATTTTGAAAAATGTCAAACTTAAAAATGTCAAGCACAGCAAAACTAACAAAATTATAAAGAGCACCCCAATCACCCTTTATCAATTGTTTACATATTCTACACTGGCTTTTTTGTCTCTCTCTGCACAGACATATACATTGCTTCTCTGACTGAACCATATGAAAGTAAACTACAGACAGAGCATTTCACCCTTAAATACATAAAGCATGTATTTCCTAAGAACATAAATATTCTTATATAACCACAATACTATAATCCCACCTAAGAAACTTGACATTGATAAAATATTAATATACGGTCCATGTTCAAATTTCCCAAATTTCCCAACAACGTTCTCTCTACAGCTCTTCTATTTTAATCTAGAATTCAATTAAAATCAGGTATTTCGTTATCGTCTCTTTAATCTTTTATAATCTAGAGCATCTCCTGGTCTTTTAAAACCTTCCTACGTTGAATGGAGGGCGAGCAAGATGGCAGAGGAGTAGGAGATCTAAATTGCATCTGGTCCCAATTATTCAGCTAGATGGTTACCAAACCATTCCGAACACCTACAGACTCAACAGGAGATCGAAGAAAAGAATAGCCACAACTGTATGAACAGAAAAGCGACCACTTTCTGAAAGGTAGGACATGTGGAGGTGTGAATCCGAGGCGATATATGAGAAATAGACCACGGGGGGAGGGAGCCGCCATCAGCCGGCTCCCGGCAAATGATAGAGCAATGGAGCAAAAAAGTTGAACTTTTAGAAGTCGGCTCTGGTGAAAGATGTCACTCCAGTGGCTAAGCAGGGGGTGGAGCCCACGCCAGGACAGTGTGGTCTCAGGTCCCTCGGGGTCACAAAAAAGACCAGGGGTGCCTAAGTGTGGCAGAGCTCTCAGGTATCAGAGCGGGGAAGCCGGCTGCAGAGACAGAGCTGAGGAGTGGGCTCTCAGCTCGGGGTTGCCATAAATCATGATCTGGGGCACAGTCAAGCCACTATTCTTTGAGCGGGGACCCCACAAGTGGCAGATCCGGGGAGACCCCCTCCTTCCTCCTCCAGGAGGAGCAGTGTGGGAGCGTGCTGCAGGAATCTGCTGGGTTTGGAGACTCCAAACGGGGCCATGCAACCGAGACAGAAATGCTCAGTCATACGGTGGGTGAGCTCTCAGAGTGTGGCCAGATACTGAGGAGACAGGAGTGACTGACTGTTTTTCTCTGAGGGTTCACTGAGGAGTGGGGCCCTGAGTTCCCAGCTCCCCTGGGACTGGAGATTGGGAGGCCACCATTTTCATCCTCATCCTCTAAAGCTGCGTGGAAAGCCTTCAGGGAATAAAAGCTACCGAGAGCAAACCAGACTAGATTGCTTAGCCTGGCCCTTGGCAAGTGCGGTGCAATACTATATCCCACAGGCTGTCATTGAAAATAGAAGGAGAGATAAAAAGCTTCCAGGATGAACAGAATCTAAAATAATTTGTGATCACCAAACCAGCCCTACCAAAAATGCTGAAAGCGGTCCTCTAAGCAAAGAGAGAGCCTAAAAGTAACATAGACCAGAAAGGAACAGAGACAATATACAGTAACAGTCACCTTACAGGCAATACAATGGCACTAAATTCCTATCTTTCAGTAGTTACCCTGAATGTAAATGGGCTAAATACCCCAATCAAAAGACACAGGGTATCAGATTACATAAAAAAACAAGACTCATCAATATGTCTGCAAGAGACTCATTTTAGACCCAAAGACACCTCCAGATTTAAAGTGAGGGGGTAGAAAACAATTTACCATGCTAATGGACATCAAAAGAAAGCTGGGGGTGGCAATCCTTGTACCACACAAATTAGATTTTAAACCAAGACTATAATAAGTGATGAGGAAGGATACTATATAATAAATAAAGGGTCTATATCCAACAAGAAAATCCAACAATTGTAAATATCTATGCTCCTAACATGGGAGCAGCCAATTATATAAGCCAATTAATAACAAAATCAAAGAAACACATTGACAATAATGCAATAAAAGTATGGGACTTTAACACTGCCCTTACTGAAATAGACAGATCATCTAAGCAAAAGATCAACAAGGAAATAAGGGCTATAAATGACACACTGGACCAGATGGACTTCACAGATATATTCAGAATAGTCCACCCCAAAGCAACAGAAAACACATTCTTCCCTAGTGCATATGGAACATTCTCCACAATAGATAACATCCTGGGTCACATACCAGATCTCAACTAGTACCAAAAGATTGGGATCATTCCCTGCATATTTTCAAACCACAATGTCTTGAAACTGAAACTCAATCACAAGAGAAAAGTTGGAAAGAACTCAAATACATGGAGGCTAAGGAACATCCTACTAAAGAATGAATGGGTTAACCAGGAAATCAAAGAAGAATTTAAAAAATTCATGGAAACAAATGAAAATGAAAACAACTGTTCAAAATCTCTGGGGTACAGCAAAGGCGGTCCTAAGAGTAAAGTACATAGCAATACCAGCCTTTCTCAAAAAACAAGAAAGGAATCAAATACACAACCTAATCCTATGCCTATGCCTAAAGGAGCTGGAGAAAGAACAGGAAATAAAGCCTAAATCCAGCAGGAGAAGGGAAATAATAAAGATTAGAGCAAAAATCAATGAAATAGAAACCAAAAAAATAGTAGAACAGATCAACAAGACTAGGAGCTGTTTCTTTGAAAGAATTAATGAGATTGATAAACCCCTGGCCAGACTTATCAAAAAGAAAAGAGAAAGGACATAAATAAATAAAATCACGAATGAAAGAGGAGAGATCACAACCAACACCGAAGAAATACAAACAATATATAAGAATGTATTATGAGCAACTATATGTGAACAAATTAGACAATCTGGAAGAAATGTATGCATTCCTAGAGATGTATAAACTCCCAGAACTGAACCAGGAAGAAATACCTGGCAAAGTGTCAGGTTATAAAATCAAGACACAGAAATCAGTTGCATTTCTATATACCAACAGCAAGACAGGAGAAAGAGAAATTAAGGAGTCGATCCCATTTACAACTGCACCCAAAACTGTAAGATACCTAGGAATAAACCTAACCAAAGAGGCAAAGTATCTGTACTCAGAAAACTACAGAATACTCATGAGAGAAATTGAGGAAGACACAAAGAATGGGAAAACATTCCATGCTCATGGATTGGAGGAACAAATACTGTGAAAATGTCTATGCTACCTAGAGCAATCTGCATATTCAAAGCAACCCCTATCAAAGTGCCATCAACTTCTTTCACAGAAATGAAACAAATAATCCTAAAATGTGTGTGGAAACAGAAAAGACCCCGCATAGCCAGACGAATACTGAAAAAGAAAAGCAAAGCTGGTAACATCACAATTCTGTACTTCAAGCTCTATTACAAAGCTGTAATCATCAAGACAGTGTGGTACTGGCACAAAAAGAGACATAAATCAATGGAACATAGAGCCCAGAAATGGACTGTCAACTCTTTGGCTAACTATTCTTCGATCAATTTAGGAATAACTGACATCTCCACAATATTGACTCTTCCCATTCCAGAATACGGTACATATCTCCCATTTAATTTTATCATTTTAAATTATGCTAACATAAAGTTTTATGATTTTTCTACATACAGGCCTTCCACATTTGCTAGGCTTATTCCTATGTACTATATGGTTTCTGTTAATATTGTACATGTATTTTTTAAATGAGTTTGAACTCTATGTTCCTGGTGTGTAGACAAGCAATTCATTTTTAACAGCTTTATTGAGTTACTACAATTAATTTTTGTATGTTCATCTTAATATCAGCTATCTTGTTAAAATTTTTATTATATCTAGTAATTTTCTGTAGATTCTTTGAACTTTTCTTTGTAGATAATTGTATCATATGAAATTCTGAGTCTATCTCTTTCCAATCTTTACATCTTTATCTTTCCTTGGGTAAGACCTCTAATACAGTTTTGAATAGAAGCAGAAATAATGTACATCCTTGTCTTCTCTTTGAATTTAACATAAATATGTCTAACATTTCACCATTCAGAACATTTACTGTAGGCTTCTAGAATTTTTATCAGGTTAAGTTAGAAAATAAAGGGACTTATCTAATAGAGAAAGAATGATACAAATTCTCTGGTACTGTTGAAGCTTACTTAATGGCCCAAAATGCTGTCAAAAAGATTCCACGTGTGCTTTGAAAAAATATATTCTCTGATTTTTTACTGTATTCTTTAAGTACTGAACTGTTAAGTTCATAAAATCAGCATGTTAATAGTCAACTATATGCTTAGTAATTTTGCTTGTTCTATCATTAAATGCATGAGCAGTGAGCAATTCTCTCACTTTGATGGAGGATTTGTCAACTCTTCACTGTAATCATATTAATTTTGCTTTATACATTTTAAGGTTAATTTATTTCATGCCCACGAGTTTAAAATATTAGTGATTTGGAACTTTTGTCATTAAAAAGTATCCATATGCCTGATAACACTTTTTGCCTTACAGTCTATCCTGTCTTATATTAATACAACTTATCTTTCTTTAATAAGTATTTGTCTAGTAAATCTTTTCTCATTTTTATTTATTTTTTTTAAGACTTTATTGATTTATTTGACAGAGAGAGACACAGCAAGAGAAGGAACAGAAGCAGGGGAGCAGGAGAGGGAGAAGCAGGCTCCCCGCTGAGCAGGGAGCCTGATGTGGAGCTAGATCCCAAGACCCTGGGATCGTGACCTGAGCCAAAGGCAGACGCTTAAGGACTGAGCCACCCAGGTGCCTCTCTTTTCTCAGTTTTAATTAAAACCTTCCACAGCCTTTTGTTTTCGATATGTCTTTTTAAGCAGCAGAAAGTTCTTTTTAAAGCCAACCAGAAAGGGGCGCCTGGGTGGCTCAGTGGGTTAAAGCCTCTGCCTTCGGCTCAGGTCATGATCTCAGGGTCCTGGGATCCAGGCCCACATCGGGCTCTCTGCTCCACAGGGAGTCTGCTTCCTCCTCTCTCTCTCCCTGCCTGCCTCTCTGCCTACTTGTGATCTCTCTCTCTCTCTCTCTGTGTCAAATAAATAAATAGAATCTTAAAAAAAAAGCAAACAAAAAACCATTTAAAGCCAATCAGAAAATCTGCGTTCACTTGACAAGTTTAGACTACTTGTACTTATTTTAATTATGTTTCTATCATCTCACTTTTTGATTTCTAGTTTCCTCACACACATTTTTAATATATGTGGAATATATATATATAGTGATTTTTACATGAACATACATGTTTTTGTATATGTAGATATAAATGTATGTGTATTGACATATATGTGTGTGTGCACGTTATGTATGTGTGGGACATGTATTTGGCATTAGAGGAGTTTGGTTTTGTTTAAATTTTTCTTCTTCTGGTTTGGAATTCACACATCCTAATTCTATCATTTCAGCCCTTGCTCTTCATATTTTATTATCATCTTTAACTTAAGTTCTAAAGTAGGATAACACCTCAAAGAATAAAGAGGACATTGGAAAACTTTGTGATCATATCCCTCTGACTTACATGCTGTTATCAGCCAGTTCTTTAATACTGTCTTTTTATAAAGTATAAAAAGATAGTATCATTTTATGCAGACACTGTTTCGATTTACATACATCCTTAGCATTTTCTTTAACCATTGCTTCTTATATTTCAGGTCATTTTTTTCTGAATTATTTCCCTTCTTCCTGTTTACCCTTCAGAAAATCCTTTATTATAAATCTGTGCAGCAGTAAACCCTTATTGCTTTTTACCTGAAAATGTTCTAAATTTCGAGAATAGACATCTGTATGCTACACAATTCTAGATTGAAATTTCCTTTCTCTCAGAAGTTTAAAGTTATTATTCTAGTGTCCTCTGGCTTCCAATATTACCACTGAGAAATCTGCTGGCCCAAAGCCCAGAGCATTGTGGCTACTGGGATCTGTCTTCAGGCCAGCCTGAACCTCTACTGAGTGCCTGCTATTATTGTTCTACTGCACGCTGCTATCATTGTTCCTATCTCTGGTTTTGACTCAAGGTTTGTTTCTTTTCTGGGGAGTGTCTCCCATTTCCTCAGAGCCTAGAAATACATCAATAAGTATATATTTTTTAAATCTAGGATCTAGCTGTTTTGAGGTCGAAGGGGCCCCCAGAGCATCTAGTTTACCCTCTGGCTGAAAGTAACACAAACAGGGTTTTTTTTGTTTGTTTGGTTGGTTGGTTGGTTGTTTCTTTGGTTTGTTTATTTATTTATTTATTTATTTATTTTTTACTGCAAGACTTCTCAAGTTTTTAATATCCCAGCCTAAATTAAAACCATCTAAAAAGGGGATATGATGTCCAGCTCTGCCCAAACTTACTTGACCAGAGCTTCTTGCAGAACTAGTCTTCCACAAAATGGAATTTGAGGAGAGTCATGATCTATAGCTTAAGATTTTTTTTTTTTGCCTCAACACGGAGAAAAAAAAAAATTCAAAAAAAGAATTATCTTCAATACTCCTATTCTACCCAAACCCATACCAAGGCTAAAATAATAATAATCAGCATCTACAATATGCCAGGCTGTGAGAGACACAAAAAATATATTTAAAAAATAATAATGATAATATACAATCTCTGTCTTCAAGGTATCCAGACAAGGGAACTAAGCAAAATACATTTTGGCAAATGTCCTCTAGCAGTTTGAACTAGTTTCTCAGCAACTGTCTCTCTTAGATTATGACAAACTGTCTTTGTTTCTTTTTTAAATGCACATTAATTTAAATATATCTTGTTTGATAATTGTGGGTCAACTGGGCACCTCTAGAAAATAAAGACTGGAAACCTAGTGTTATAACCAGGGCTCAGAAACAATGTACTGTGTTGTACCTACTTTTGGCTGTAAACTAAATCATAGGTTTTTTTTTTAACTAACTGCTGTCAAATCCATTATTCCAATTTTCAGAAATTTAATATTTCTAGGCTTAGAATAGTGTGAAACTGTTTCTTTGAAGTCAGAAATCTCTCTACTTTTTACAAGTTCACTGAAAATAATTTACTTTAAACTGTGATAACCTCATGTCATTAAACAGTTTCAACTCTTCTGTATAATTTTGTGTATATAAATACAAATGAAAAATACATTTACAGGTACCAAAATAAATGAAAAGTAGACTTTATCATTTTCCATTATTCAAATTTAAAATCTATACTAGCCTTTCTTAGTGGACAAAATCTCTAATAGCTGATGGACTCTTCTCACAAGGAATAAGTGCCCAAGGATGCAGCAACTATGTTGACTAGATACATACTTAGCTATGAAGTCCCTCATTTTTCAACTCCTTCCCACAGGGCAAGTTGAGGGGAACAAGCAGATTTTCATCATAAAATCATTACCTATTCCCCCTACAATTCTAAACTTTCTTGTATTTTACCTTTCTCTCTTTGCTATCGCCCACTCCCAGTCATCTGCAGTTGAAGACGGACTGGAATTTTGGATCACTTAAAAATGTATAAAAAGACAGGATGAGATAGATAATCCACAAAATATCGACTAATCAGCAAATTAACAAATACATGTAGAGAGACCCATTCTTGTTAGTTTTCAATGACAGATACATTTTTAAAGTCAGAAATTTTCATAAAAAGAGCAGAAATTTGTTGCAGTGTTGTTTTATGTATACAGTATAATTGCCCAGTGCCAGCAAAGCTGCGGAAAAGTAGGTCATGATGGACATTGCTAATAGTAATGTAAATTAAAATAGTTTAGCAATTTAATCAGTAGTTTTTAAAGTGTTTGTATTCTTTAACCTAATATTTGCAATACAGAGATTCAATTCTACAGAAATACTCTAAAAAGCAGAGTTATCATGCAAAGATGTAATTAAGAATGTCCTTTTTTTTAAACTGTAAAGTTAAGAAAAAATAGAAACTACAAGAAGAAATGAGAATTATATAAAATTACATATATCCACTCAATACCACGTAGCCATTATGAAGATACTTACATTGATTATATAATAACATGGTGAATTATGGTAAGTGGTGGGAAAAGAAGCAAGACATAAAATTGTACATGCTAAAAGATTACAAGATTATTATCACTTTTTAAGCGACCGAAAAGAAATATGGCAAAATATGAAAAGAATGAGGAATATTTGCTCTTAGTTTTCTTTCTAAGGAATTCTAAGAAGTTTTTCTATTGAAAGAACTTACTGTTTCTGAAAACTAGAAGTTTACANGGCTCAGAAACAATGTACTGTGTTGTACCTACTTTTGGCTGTAAACTAAATCATAGGTTTTTCTATTGAAAGAACTTACTGTTTCTGAAAACTAGAAGTTTACGGTAATAAAAGGTTTACTAATATCTTATCCACCACTTCTTGTTGTGTTCTTCATTATGTTCCCCATTATGGTGATCACCCGTTTTTCCCTCCACCTTTCCCAAAACCAAAGTAAAACTTTTATAGTTCTCTTTGTTAATGTGGAGAGGCATATTCCTCCTGTAACTATCCAGTTGGTTAACTTCTAAAACAATACCCTAATGGAGAGAATAGATAAGTTTTACCTTATTTCCTTCTTCTTTGAATTGAGGATTGATTATTTTTACAAAAGAATAAAACAATTGACGAATTCTGGAATCACCAATAAATGCAACATGTTTATCTACAAGACAGTTCTTTGCTTCACTGAAATCAACAAAGAAACATTAATCACAATAGGTAAAATAGGCATGTTGGCATTTCAAAGCACATAGTTTGTGAAGATAGTATAGGATTATCATACACACAGTTATGTTGCTTTAGAGATAGGTCGCCAGGTTTGTTGAACCAACCACCCCATTGATGATAAACTAACTCTAAAATGATCAATAATTACAACCCTCATTTATTAAATGTTCAAGAGGTAATCTAAGTATATTAAGTGCTTTATATCCATTATCTCACAATAACTCCATGAAGTAGCTATTCAAGTCCTAAAGCTAGAGTGCTTCACTCACAGGCTACTTATTGCCTTGGGCCTGATTCTCTCTCACCTGAGTTAAAGAAGCTTGGACAATTTATTTCCCTAATGCTTTTGGCAGAAATCTTCATTTGGGCTCACCCCCACCTCCACCCCC
>LNAC01000648.1:761580-789848 GCA_002007465.1 Ailurus styani | reverse complement strand
TTTTTTTTTTTTTTTTTTTTTTTTTGGTCTCCCCTGTGCTGCCCTCTTTGCCTTGTTTAAAATGAGTCACTGGTTGGGGGGAGGGGGTGTTTTCAAGTATTCTTTACAACTTTCCCATTTAGCCATTCCTGAACTTGTGTTTATGAGCCCCTCTTAAAATTATAGAATGTTAGATTTGAAGGGACTACTGAGATCTTGTCATCCCAATTCTTTTCATCCAAGGACTCTTTTTATTATGTTTTCATCCGTGGACCCCATATCTTGAAAGATTTTGTCACTTAAATGAAATCACATACATCACTGTCATGGATGTAATGCTAATAAGCAATAAAGTTAAATAAGTGTACAAACACTAGGCACTGTTCCCTGGAAATGGTCGCTTAATTTTGGCTGTCACTCTTCTGATCCAAGGTTGATCACATGCTGGAGGAATTAAATCAGATATTGTAAAAACCAGATAAATAACTCTGCTAACAGCATATGGTCCGCCAATAACATCCTAGCAATTTCTATGATGTCATCAACAGCAAATTAGAATTTCTGATTAGTGTGTGATAACCAGTGTTAGCCCGCAGGGTTGATTTAATGCCTGCCAAAAGTAAAGAAACTTGACATTTTATTTAATTGCAATTTCCAGAAGGCTTTCTGAAATATTGTAAATAGCTTGTGGACTTCTTTCTTCCTTCCCCCTAGTTTCAAGCTAATCCTTCTCCTCTGCTCTAAATCTCTTCCCGTCCCCCTTTCTTGGGGTGTTGATGGCTCCATCAGTCATCCCTATGTCAATCATCCTCTCTCTGTGTCTTCTTTAAGCTCTCCCTCTCTCCTGGCTGGAGAGAGCTTCCACCAGTAAGTTTCTCTTTTTAGTGAAATACATCTATGGACTCTCTGTTTCTGTGTGTTTACTTCTACATCTCTCTTTCTTCTCTGGCAAGTACCTAGAAAGAGTAATTGACTTGGAGTTCTCTACTGGCTTCACTCCCATTCTCCCTTCTAAATAACTCTTAAATATGCTGCCTCTGCTCTATCCCCTTGCTGTTGTCTTGGTTAAGGCATGATTTCTTGCCTGAATTTCCTATTCCTTTAACTTATCTTCCTCAATTTAGGCTCAAAAATCCAGTCTTACTGCTTCTCTGCCATACCTCTAACCAGACTGAACTTTTCCAAGTTCAGATCTGATTATGTTAAAAACTAGATAGTGGCTCCATGTCCATTTGCCTACCCCTAAACCATCGAGAATGTTTACTAATGCTCTGCAGGTTACCTCAGCTGCTAATAATCTGATAAAAAGAGAAATCATCTGATAGGAACACTTTCAGCTGTGCATTACTTAAAAACAAAAGCAAAAACAGAAACAACTACTCTATTTATCCCTCTTCTTCTAACCAAATATCTACTTCTCATTTTACCACAGGAGGTCACAGAGATAAAGAGGACAGGAAAAGGAGACGAAATGGAGCAGTCAGAACAATAGGAGGAGCACAATATTGAGGTGAGAATCTTCTGGTATAAACTGTTTCTGTTTCACTATATCCATTCATTAGTTTATATTGATCTAATTTTTTATTATAGTATAATTGACATCTAACATATTAATCTCAGGTGTGCAATGTAATGATTTGACATTTATATATGAAGTATTACAAAATGATCACCACTATGACTCTAGTTAACATCAGTCACCATACATAATTACAAAGATTTTTTTTCTTGTGATGAAAACTTTTAAGATCTACTCTCTCAGCAACTTTGAAATACCCAATACAGTATTATTAACTATACTTTTTTTTCTGTTTTGAAAAATTCCTTCTTTCTCTTCCTAAAGCTGTCTTTTTTACCTGTGTCTTGGTATACCCCTATTTGAGAACTTGGTCTCATAAGTTTCCCTTCTTTATTTCTATCTTCAATTTATCCCTCACTGTTTGCCCTACATATAAGCTCAAATGTTTCTAATTTAAAGGGTTTCCTTAATTCACTACACAATCTCTCTTCTCCCTAATTATCGAACTTGAAGGAGCAATCTGTGATTACCCTCTTTTTCTTTCATTCTTCTTTTCTTTCTTCTTTTCTTTTCTTTCACTACTTACTGATTTTTTAAGAACTGAAAACTGACTTCTACTCCTATTACTTTACTTAAACCACTTGTTCAAATGTTGACCACATGCTAAATGACCAAATCCAGTGTTCTTTGTTTTGTTTTCCAAATCCAATGTTTTTATCCTAACTTTATCCTCCTTCCCTGTGCAGCGTTGTTGGAATATTTGCTTTCTTAAAATCTTTTCTTTTTGACTTCTATGACACTACAGCCTTCTGTCTCTCTCCTTTCTCATGCATCTCCAAGAAGAATCCTCTTGCTTTTTTTTTTTTTTTAAGATTTTATTTATTCATTTGACACAGAGAGAGAGAGAGAGATTACAAGTAGGCAGAGAGGCAGGCAGAGAGAGAGGAGGAAGCAGGCTCCCCGCTGAGCAGAGAGCCCGATGTGGGCCTCGATCCCAGGACCCTGGGATCATGACCCAAGCTAAAGGCAGCGGCTTTAACCCACTGAGCCACCCAGGCGCCCATCCTCTTGCTTTTTCAAATCCCTGTAAGTACTTTTCAGAGTTTTCTGGTTTGCTTACTTTTCTTCTTGTGAAACTTATGTTACAAGTTGGCTTCAACTATCACACTGGATCCATGCATGCAACTTAGATTCCTCTCATGTGCTCCAGACCTTGTTCATATATCTCAGGGATAGCTTCATTGAGTATCTCCTGGTACCTTAGACTCAATGTGTTGGAAACCGGTTTTATTTTCCTTCAAATCCCATTCATTCTATTACGCTTACCATTTAGTTTACTGACACCACTGTCCTTTAAATCATGCCTGCTAATTTTTGACTCCTCTTTCTCCTCTGCCTTATCTCAAGTATGGGTTTTCAGTTGGATGTGTGATCACAGATGAGCCATTGGATAGTCAGAACAAAGTACTAAAACTTCTATTTATAGAGAATTCCTGTTAAAAATGATTTTAGAAGATAATTTAGGTGATAAAAATAAACTTCACTTAACATCTTATGAAATGGATAGCCCCTTTCACAGAACTGCAAAATGTGGTGGAAGGCAAGGAATTTTTATTGGATAAAACATGAAGAACCACGGAAGAGAAAAGGAGACAATATCTAATTGGCTGGAGTCACATAGTCAACTTTGGGATGAGAAGAAACAATATTTGAAAATAAGTATACAACCCAGAGCTAGCTTGGTGTTTGCATATTGGCTCACTGCATTTCTGGTTAAGGGGGGCATTTACAGAGACACAAAACTTATCTAAGTTTTGATTTGCTGATGTGGCATCCCTGGGCAGGAATGGCTTATCTGAGACCTAAGAAGTTATTTCAATATTCCTAACTACAATAAAATAAGGTTTTATTACTATTTCATGTAAGTACATCCCTGGTACTCTAACTCGGTCTATATGTAGAGTCATGTCAAGTGCACATGGAGAGGAATCCTGAGGGGAGTGTGGGAATTCACATTTGTGAAGAGATCAACAATGGCTCGCTTATTTGTTGACTTTAAGCATATTTTACCTATGAGCCTAGCAAATGGATTGACGGATTGTATTATCTACTTTTACTTAAACTCACAAAATAGAAGATGACTTTAAAAATCCCTATGGTGAATGTGAATTGAAGATGATTCTAATTATAAAAGAATTAGCAAACAAGAATATGTAGAATGGAATCTTCTGCTAATATCAAGCTCTTCATCAACTACATTACTTGTTTTTTTAAAGAAGTATATTTATCATATACACACATATAGATATATCAGGTATATATGGATTATATATCATCCATGACATACATAGACATGGACAACTTAAATCTGTGATATCAGAAAAAATTTTGAAATTATCCAGATTATTTGAAATGAGAATTTACATTTGCTCATTGTAAACCACAGATCTTACTGTAAATCTGTGATGCTTGGAGGTGGGTTACTACTATTATGAAGCCATGGAAATTAATAAGACATGTAGAAATTAAGCATCCAAACGTGAATTAAACCACTCTCTTTAAGAGCAAAAAAAATTTGTGAGTAGGTATGAATGTTTCAAATTACATGTAGTATATTAGTTTATTAGTAGAGCAGTACATTTTTTTATAACTAAATAAATATACATTAGTCGGAGGGGTGCATGCTCAAATTTTAACTAATATTGAGTGCACAGTCAAAAACCCCAAATCACTTACTTACTAAATTACTGTATGCTGTTTATTTTGGCTTCCTCAGACTCTTTCCTTCTCCCAGAATGTTCTGGTTCAGGCTCCAACCTGACCATTGCAATAGGTTCCTACTGCTCCTTTTCTAATACCTTACTTTTTCAGTCTCTCTCTCTCTCTCTCTCTTTTTTTTTTTGCCAGTTGCTGCTAGAGTTTTTTTGTCTGAGGCTTATATTTGGTCTTGTCATTTCCCTGCTTAAAACTTTAGGGGTTCCCTGTCAGGACACACAGAATTCCCAGCCTCTTAACATTGAGGGTTGTCTGTGGTTTGGCCTAAACCACCATGTCTGCTGTTTTGCTCTCATTTCCTTCAACCATAGTAACCTACAAGCCAGGAACATTATATATCTGTCACTTTGCTCCTCCTCTAACCTTTGTTTAAAATACTTTTTTCCCCTGCACCTCACATTCTACTTGTTTAAAACCTGTCTTCTTTTTTCCCTACTTCAGCTTTATTGAGGTATGATTGACAGAGACAATTGTTTATATTTCTAGTGTTCAGTGTGATGATTTGATCTATGCATTCTGTGAAATGATTACCACAATCAGAAGAATTTTCTCCTTTAAAGCCTGCTCCATTTTGCCTCTTCCATAAAGTGAGCCCATGGCTCCTTATGGGAATATAACTCTTTCCTTTCTCGGATTTCTCATGGTACTTTGTTTCTGTCTGTGCTTCAGTATGCATCCAGCACAGGCGCCGTCCAATCAGAACAGATATCTTCTTTGCTTGTGCAGATTGTGCGTATTGGGAAATTATCAGCTCAGTCTTTTGGGATACATCCCACTGTGCTTTATAATCTATTCAGTTATTATGTTTATCTTTGTCTTCCTCATTCCCCTCCTTCTAGATTTTATGCATTGGGGCACAGGGAGTTGGTACTTTTTGTATTTCGTAGAGAAAACTTGTGAAAGACTTAGAAACGGTCCAAGATTTTGTGGTTGTCTTCAGTGGAAAAGTAGGCATTGTCCAGATTATCTGATTCTGTCGGGTCTCTCTGAATCTTTTATTGTCTTTGAGTTATTTTACATTGCTCTAAGTTATATAATACTTATAGTAATGCAAATGATTTTTGTCCATAGAAATGCAAATTGTGTCTCATTGGGATTCAGTTGATTATTGCTCTGTGGATATTGAGCAGTTTTGAAGTTTTACATTTGTTAAGCAAATTTATTTTGCCATTCCTAATGCCATATATGTGTGATTCTTTTAATTCTCCTTTGAACCAATTGTAATATCTTCTGGTTCCTTCATTAGTTAATGAATTAAATAAAAGCTTTGACACATGTTCATTTTATATCTGTATGAGAGTCGTGTTATATCCTCTTCTAAAAATTATCTTTTGATACATGAATATGCCTTGAACTTAATGTTTTTTAAATCCAATTAAAGGTCATTTCATGAAGAACACTGGAGGAAATTGAGACACTTTTCTTCTAAAAATTTTTGAGACTATGGGATAGATAAATATTTTCCAAACTGAATTTTGGCTTGTCTGAACAATGAATAATTTCCTATGATAGATTTAAGACTTACTTTTATCACAGTGAATTTGAATATTGGCCTTTGGATTCTGTGATTGAGTGTACCCAAAACAAAACCCAAACATCCAATTTGTGTTTACTCAAGTATTTAAAAACTGATACAAAAAAGAATAAGAAATTCTAAAAATTACTCAGTCCCTTATTATATGTTTTTAATTCTGTTTCTTTTTAATCTGGAAGATTTCACCTTGAAAAAATTATACAGAAATCTTCTCAGTAATCATTTGGAAGTTGTATAGGTAAAAGTTTCATACATGATGTCATAGTCTTAAATATGAGAAAAACATCCTGACTGCACCTTGTGTTCACATCTGTCCTTGTCTTCAGATTGGGAAATGTGTGAGAGTCGACCTCTGGCCTCTGGGGGTTTTTTTGGTCTAAATTCTCTGCATACCCCAATTGTGTTCTTTTTCTCCCACTTTTCCAGCTTCCCTTCTATCTTCTTTCCTTCAGTTGTAGTTTTTCCGAATGTCTGTACTTTTGAGAAAACTCTTCACTACCTACCCTCGGATTCTCATTCATTTGACTGGTTTGGGCAATGGTAAAATCAGAGGAAATGAGAAAAAGGTGGACAGATTGGAGACTTTAGAAGTAAAATAGACAGTACTTGCTAATGCATTGTATGTGGGAGATGAGAAGGGAGAACCAAATGTGACTTCTGTTTCTGGCTTGAGCAGCTATAGCTTCAGGGATCATTTACTGACATGGGGAGACTGAAGTGGCAACAAGCTTGGTAAAGATTATCAAAACATTGTTTTCAATGTCTCCTTGTTTACAGTGAAGTATGTTTAAAAATTAAGACCTAGAAAATACAGTACATACTAAATTTTCATGTGTGAAATTCTGCTGCACCCACCACTCTCAATACTCTTTCTCTAGGGCAGAAAAAAAATGCATCTCCCACTCCATTCCAAGTTGCACACTTTTTTTTTTTTTCAGGTGAAATCAACATTTTTTGTGTAAACCGTTTTTAAAGATAAAGGGGGAGAGGGATGGTAGTGTAACAATTATTTTACCCTAGGTCTTCCTCAAAGGCTAAGACAAATTCTCCTTTCTGTAGAAGAGTTGTTTAAATTAGCTGGAAATTCACAGTTCACTGCTTTTTAAAAGGCACCCTGTCCCTTAGGGAGGGAGAATATGAATATCTCCCACTGTTTCTAGGGTGAAGGATGTTAACCATTGATCAGATCAGAATGGAGCACCTTGAAGGGGAGAAAAAAATACTAAACGACCTGCCTGGTTTCACAGCCTTCTGGCCCAAATGGTACTGACATTTTCATTAAGCAGGTTAAGGAAAACAATAGAGGTTAATTAACTTAGTCACGTTTCAGCTGAAGTGGCCGAAACTGCCCTAGGCCTCAGGTAAGTCTAATGTTGTTAGTAGCATCTTGGCCTTCCACTTTACACTACATCACCTTTGAAGGTCTGTAAACAAATTAGAATCGCTTTTTGTGTAGGGCCGTGTAGCTCACAGGGATGTGTGAAAATGTATTAGATAACGACTGTAAAGCACTTTAAATGATTTATTCTTGAGCCAGTTTTTCCTAAGGGATACTTTGTCTCACACGCTTCTAATTGCCATCTAGCTAGATGATAAAGAGCAATCTTCAACTAAACACTTAGTGGGTTGCAAGAGATGACTCATAGATCTTTTACTCTATGCACACAGAACATATACTTAGATTTCCCATCATGAAATTCTGCCTTTTTAACTAGCATATTTTTCTTTTTGGTGACATTTAGATATCATTTTTGGTTTGCAGAAGTGGCAGGTCTAACTTTGTGGTCGTTAGGAAAAAGTTTTTACTATGGGGGTAGAATAATGTAAAAAGAACGTAGGTTTTGAAAGAGTGTTCGGGGTTTGACACCTGGCTTCGCCATTTACTAGCTAAATAATGTGGCAAATCATTTTGCCTGTTGAACTTCAGCTTTCTTACTTGTAAAATGAAGATAATAATACCCATCACTCAAGGTTGTTTTTATGAGTAACGAGTAATGTATAGTTTTTGACACTTAGGTGATGCTCAGTAAAAGATTCTTTCTTCTTTCAAAGTTCATTGTCACCGGTAACTTCACAAGCAATTGTTCTTCAATTTGCTCTCTACCAGTCAATATCTACCACTTAAGATATATGTCACAGAGACCGGGTGTTTAATAGAAAATAGTCGAGCACAGACACATTCCTTTAGATGATAATTAAATAATACTTGATTTAATCTGTTAAGTGGTACCCCAGTATGTTATCGAAAGGTTTTGCCTCCCAGCTTTTTGCTTTATTTCCAAGTTTTAAATAATTTTGCTTAACAACCTACTCTTTTGATCATAAATAACCTTTAGAGATTATTTTTGATCACGCACACATACGTCTGGTTTCATTACATTTGTTTACATAGTTCAGCAAAAGGTATTAACTAACCATATGTGCCTCCTTGAGCATTCAGTATTGAGCAAATATAGAGCGCAAAAAACCAAATTCTGCTGAATAATTTCATTAAGGGATATAGGATTCAGTCATTTAAAAGCATCTTTTTTTCCTCCTTTCCCAAGATTAGGAAAATCTATCCACCAAGATTTCATCTTCATTGCTTATAGATTCCAGAGAACTCCTTTCTATTTGAAGTCCCAAATACGCTGTAGTTCCTGGCCAGCCAGTGAGTGATGCTGCCTATGATCCGTGAAGCTTCAACCATAAAACAGGTATCAGACCAGTGTTCTTGGGTGGTACCTGGTTTATGGTTTCTTGCTTTTACACGTAAAGTACACTTCCTCCTTAATGATGGAATTTTCATAACTGATTAAATGTCACCTATTTTCAAATATGACTCTCTGGTTGGACCTTATGTTACTGTGTCACAATTGAAGACAGTAAAACTCTCTGTTGGGATAATACATAATTTTTGTATAAGAATTTGATACTGGTGAAAGGAAAACAGCTTATTAACCCTATGCAGGTAACTTTATTTTCATGTAAGATACAGAGACTCAGTCCACATAATTGGTTTCAAATTCTGAAGGAGGCACTAAGCCTTAGAAGCTATTTTAAAAATATTTCACTTGATGTTGAGAGTTAAAGAGTTAGAGGTAAGTTACCAAGTAAAAGAAAGGACTTCCTCATACAAGTTTCAGAAAATAGACAACAAATAACTGCCAACAGTATTCCAAACCAAATATCTATGACTAAATTCAGTTCATTTTGTTCATTTATGTATTTATTTCTTGTTCTGCTACATTTTGGGTCATCAGGCTGCTTTCATGAAGTCATCTGCTTTTGAAGTAGAACAGGTCTTAGAAATCCCGACCGTTCCCACATGTATCTTACAACTGTGTTCTCTTCACGCTCTAGAGTTGTAACTCACGAGCCAGTTGTTGAAATATCAACAGTTAAAAGAACATAGTACAGTTCTTTCTGTGAAATTCTGAGATTGTCTTTCTTTGTTGAAGATACAAATGTTAACCTCCGTGCCTTTTGGCAAGTTCCAGAAGATAACAGGAATCTCGAGACTAAGTGATTATGGTTATTTTACCATGGTAATGAACAATGCCAAAATTGAAACAAGTACAATCTCTTTTGAGTGCAGGACATAATTTTTTGTAATAATATGATTAATATTTTTCCCAGGAGTAAGAATGTGTTATGAACAGTGAGAGCGCTGACAGATCTCCAGGACCTTTCGATTCATTCTGTGATGTGTATAATCTCAGAAATTTACCTATATGAATATCATTTTATCTGGGGCACCTGGGTGGCTCAGTGGGTTAAGCCTCTGCCTTCAGCTCAGGTCATGATCTCAAGATCCTGAGATCAAGCCCTGCATCAGGCTCTCTGCTCAGCATAAGCCTGCTTCCCCCTCTCTCTGCCTGCCTCTCTGCCTACTTGTGATCTCTCTCTCTGTCAAATAAATAAATAAAATCTTTAAAAAAATGAATATTATCTATAAAACTTACCCTTTAATTTGACCATTGTTTTGATCAGTTCTTATAATAAAGTTGAGCTAATTGAGGAAATATGGAACATGTCAAGAAAACAACTATTTGGGGGCATCACTTCTTTTATAAGGCAAAAGAACAAATCTTCATGAACTTCTAGGATGCTTATGGGAAATTTTTAAAGAAGTTTTACATGTAAAGAAAAATTCTCAACTTTTAATTTTTCTGAATCTGGGATATGGTCATGGGAAAGCAAAATCAAAAGAGTTATCGTAGTACTTTAGATCACCTATTATGACAGAATCAGGTGTGCCTGAGAAACCATGAATTGGCTATCTATTTTTCAAAGTGACAATACAATATTCTAAATGACAAGAAGGTAACACAATTGAAAGGAATCTTAGATCTTTCAGAAATGAGGAACTTTATGTTTTTGTTGCTTAATAATCAAGGGCTTGACAAAGTCAGCACAAAATACAGAAGACTGTTTTGATGGGATATGGAATTTCTGCCACGCAGACAGATCACAGAGAATGTGAAAGAATAACTATTTACTATCCCTTGTTAAGAGAAGGCCAAATAGTTCAAGATAAACTGTCATTTTAATATATAGAAAACCAAATTCTAGTTTTGCATTAATATTCTATTTAGCAGTAAAGGATTCATGAACTCCCTGCTCTACTTTTTAAATTATCTTACAAATAAATCCACCAAAACAGAGTGAACTTTGTCAAAACTTGAATACATTTTATTTTTTTCAGACTCCTTGCAGTTCGAGACAAATACAGTTTGTTTTTTTCTGCCAGCTATAACTTTCTGTATCTATTAAATGTTTGTCTCATAATCCTCTTTTTACATTCTGGAAGAACCAGATTTTTTTTTTTTTTTAAAGATTTTATTTATTTATTTGACACAGAGAGAGAGAGATTACAAGTAGGCAGAGAGGCAGGCAGAGAGAGAGGAGGAAGCAGGCTCCCTGCTGAGCAGAGAGCCCGATGCGGGCCTCGATCCCAGGACGCTGAGATCATGACCTGAGCCGAAAGCAGAGGCTTTAACCCACTGAGCCACCCAGGCGCCCAAGAACCAGATTTTTTAAGACAAAGCTGCTCTCCTTTCCTCAAAAACAAAAACACCTTCCATTGCCTTTGTATTCATAGTTGTAGTTTTCTGCGAAGATTGCTTTGGTCTGGTCTTTGATTACCTGTGAGTATGATAACTTTCAGTCAAATTAGCTAATTTATATTTCATAGAGAAAACTGGAAGGGAAATGGAGAAGTATCTATCATACACTATTTAGCAATTTGGCAAAACTCCTGAATACACACATAAAACTCTCTAGAGTCACATACACTTATTTTCACATTTTAAATTAGCAAAATTAACACAAGTATTAACATGACCAACAAATATACCCACTGTAAGAAACAAAACTACATATATTAAAAATATGTTGAGTGACCACATTTCAGTATTATAGTTCACTTAGAAATTATCTAAGTGTCTAAGGATAGGCATTAAATAACTTCATTTAAGAGTAGCCCAGGATTTTAAACTTAAATAAGTATCTTGATAAAGTTAAGTAGACATACTATAACTTAGAAAATCATTTATCAGAATTAAAATTTAAGAATTTAGATCTTTTATATTCACAGATCTTGGGAGTGAGAGCTGAGATTCACTGTTCCAATTTGACTTAATAATACTTGTTCCAGAAAATTCTTGCTCAGGAGGGTAAAGATATAAACCAATAAACAATTTTACTATTTGCTTTAGGAAATTCCTTGAAAAGTAATTTATCCATATGATTTGTTCATCTGGCCAAACAGCTCTGTCTCCTATCAGGATAATAAATTGCTCACTTGGCCAAATAGGTAGCTTATTAAAAAAACATTTACTTATTAAGACTCATGTCAAGAAGCAGGCCTTGCTATATTTCTCAATCCTAAACTATTATGTCAAGGACTGTCCCCCGTGTCAATTAGTTTTCTGTCTTGACAAACTTGCCTTCAACCACTTAAGCCCAGATCCCCGAGCCCTATAATTATCCTCCCCTAATTTCCCCATTTTGAGACATTACTAGGATCTCTCAAGGTGGTGTTATCCCTTACTGCAGTAGGCCTAATGAACTTAGCTTTGATTGATCAACAGAAACTGTGAGTTAATAAATGTGTATTGCTTTAAGCCTAGAAGTTTGTGGTAATATTGTCATGCAGCAATAGCAAACAAATACAACTGCATTGATAAAACCAGTGGAGAATCAGATAGCTATTTTCAAACCAAAAGTTATCAAACTCACCTAGATTGTAAAAGATACTTTATTATACAAACTTGTGTTTTTATACAAAACTCCTCTGACCTTGAGGTTCCCATGAGAAATTTTTAAGGCTAGCTTTTCATGTCTGTTTTTTTTTTAAATTTCCTGAGAAACTTGGGAATATTAGAGTTACATGAGTATTTATTTTCCTTTATGAACCAATTAGAATGGACCAGTTTGGATTTCAGAGACCTTATAATTTATTTATATGCTCAACAGGTACGAAAACATCAAACACGCAGTGAGAGGTGAAAGTTTTTCTCAGTTACAGATGCACAGACTTGCTGAGAGCTTGCAGCTTTAGCTCTTCCACCTCAATCATAGGTTAACAATAAACACAGAACCATGACAACCCACAAGAGCAGATCTCAAAGGGATGTTCTACTTTCAGTGAGAATAGAATGTTTTCTTGACTGAGCTGAGTTCACACATAACAGACAGACAACAACAAAAAATGTTAACAAAACAGA
The DNA here is from genome assembly GCA_002007465.1 of Ailurus styani. Classification (NCBI taxonomy): domain Eukaryota; kingdom Metazoa; phylum Chordata; class Mammalia; order Carnivora; family Ailuridae; genus Ailurus; species Ailurus styani. The sequence goes on along the minus strand of LNAC01000648.1, from coordinate 777,331 downwards.
TTCTTTATCGTCTCTCACCTAACAGATCCCCATTATGTCCTGACGGAATCACCTAGCTGTTAGATCATAAAACGGGATTCCCAAATACTGCTATTATCAGTGAGGAATAACTTGTTGGCTGTGCAGTAAGCAGACTTACATATACACAGAGCGCTTTCTTGACCATGAAATTAAGACTGGCCCAGTGGTCCAATGTACACAGTGGTCCCTGGGTCCCCTGTGGAGTTAGACAAGACCTGAACAGATGAATAGTCTTGGCTGAGAACCAGCAAAAGGAAACAAAAGCTCCCATAGTGTACTCATAATGATTTAGGCTATTTTAGTATTGATGAGTTTACATGGAGAGTAGGATGGTCAGAGAGGCCATATTACTGAGGACCTTGAATGTTAAGAAGTGATCGCGTATCGTTGTTGGATGTTAAAATATGCTTCTTTTTAAAAAGATAAAATCATAAAGTTCATACAGATAAAAAACTGAGTAGATGTTAAGAATTTTGTTTAACTTATTAATGAGGAAACTGGTGAGGTGTCATAAGTTCAAGGGGGAATTATTAAAGAAAAGGACACAGTCATAAATCAAGAATATTGAAATAAATGTGCAAATGGAGGTAAAACTGGCCTCATGGGGGTGGATGGGAAGGGAGGAAAATTGACTCTCCACTAGACAGAATTTACACAATTATAGACGATAATTTTTATGCATTGTTACTGGTTATGTATACCTTAAAAAATTGTAAAGTAACTCAAGGACTAGAATCAGATACTTGGAACAGTATGACTAAATAGTATGGGGTTTTTTGTTCTGTTTTTTACACTAAAGCATAGTATTCCCCTACAATGAGAATGACTGACTTGATAGTAGAAAGTTGTGATCCAGACCTGAGAAGTGCCGTAGGCATAGAAACGATACAATTTGATAGTTGCTTAGATGTAGTAAGTGGGAAGGAAGAGTCAAAGATCATTCATTACAAGTGTGGCAGTTGCCAAAGTGGTTGGTGGTTGCTTCATGTGGGCTAGGATAATGACCAGTGTGGCACTGGGGACAACAAAGGAAAAATCAAGGAAATATCTTAACAAGGAATCATTTTAGAAACTCAAGTTCTGTGACAGTCTAAAAAGGCCTTTTGGTTGGGAGAGGGAGTGTTGCCATCCACTCCATTATCATTAGACCTTCTTTTTTAATGATTCCCTCAAGTAGTCCTGCAATCTAAGTAAAAGTAGTGTGCTTGCTCGGCCTGATAGCCCCTGGGTAAGTCCTTTGGCTTTCCATTTTGGAATTGACTTAGAATATATCACTTTTTCTGATGCACTTGATTAGGAATCATTTGTGGACCTACAGGTAAAAATCAGCAGTGAAGTTAGGAAAGTCCTGAAATGAACCGAGGAAGACATTACTCAGTAGTTTTCCTCTTTCCGGTGTGAATTGGATTAGAGAATATTCTGAGTTAAAAAAGAGAAAGAGGGAGAGAAAGAAAGAAAAAAAGTGGGTGGAGAAATATTATTCTTTCTTCTAAAAGTTTGAATGAAAAGGCATTAATATGACCAGGGATAGTTTTCAAAGTAAAGATATGAAGAACACGAGGTTGCTTGTCTATAGACATATTACTGTTTGCGTAGCTTAAGGTCCTTTGAAATTCAGTACTATGTCAAATATCTGCTCCAAATTAGTCAACTTGCTGTTCTGGTTTCCCAACATTTCAAAAATTTTACCTTAATATAATCTCCTCTGTTTATCCATATATAGAAATGAGGTAGTCTGTTGTTTTATTCCTTACTTAAGAAAGAAGAGACCAAGGGAAGGAGGAAAGGAAAGAGGAAAGGAGAAAAAGACAAAGGACAACAGGAATGGGGGGATAAGGGAAGAGAAAGGGAGAGAAAGAAGAGGAATGTGGGGGGGGTTCCTGATTCTAGTTACAGTTTGGTCACTAGCTTGTTATAGCAGATAGCCTGGTCACTACTGTAAACTTGGGATACCTTTTCTTGTTCTGTGCATGGGGTAGTAATAAAACCCCCAAGGGACGACTTTCCTTAGACTCCCATTATTCTCTCATACTGTCAATCAATAAATGATCAGCCCCTCAGATGTGCCAAACCCTATACGAGAGGCTGGGGATATGGTAGTGAATTAGGGCATTCTTGCCCTCTTTGAACTTTTCCTCTGGTGGGAAGTGCTAAAAAACGTACACACATAAGTAGAATACAATTTAATATAGGATACTTAGTAAGGACCTTTTTTGCTGGTTAGAAACTCCTAGATTGATGGCTAGAGGCCAAATCTAAGATTAAAAAATGTGCTGAGTACTCCAGATTCTGAAGACAACAGCAAAGAAGTGGGGACAGACATCCCTGCAAGGCTGTGGTTGCTTAAGTAATTCTCCCGTGTCTGGCCATCTCCTCTTTCCATTTTCATTTCACCACTCTTAGAGAGGGGGCAGAGAGAGAATCAGTTGCCTGAAGTGAGAGGGCTTGGCTTTTCCTCTACTCCATTTGTTTCTACTGTACTTAGCAGTGTTGGGAGGTAACCCCTATAAGTCAAGTGAATGCTTAACCCCAAAAGCCAAGGGAGGAGAGCTTCAAGATAGCCATCCAGAGAGATTGGAAGTATCTGTAAGAAAGCAAGGCTGCATCTTGTTTCCTGTTGGGTCAGATAATTATGTATGTCCTCTCTGATTTGCCTTTCTGCCATTTCTACATTGTGGAAAAAAATCAACGAATGGCAGAATAGAGAGAGGAAGTGGCCTGTCCTCTAAGCTTGGCATGGCGAATACATATATTCCCCAGTTCGTATCGACACTATAACCGTAGATGGACTCAAGTTGACCTCCTGGTAACCCTACCAGGATCTTGACAGCCAAGAACTTTGTGGTATACCACTAGGGTAGCTGCTTTGGGAAGGTTGGAAGAAGTGAGCCAGAATGAGATTGCACATGCCAGGGATCCCTCAGAGTTTTCTGAGGAACCAACCTTTAGAGGCTTGCTGGAACGGGAGCATCAAAGGCTAGATGGTGTTACTGAGAGAAGCCTCTGTGATTGAGAGAGAACCACCAACAAGCAGATAGTTACATGCGATCTTGGCTATATTTTCTTCCTTTTCATCTCCAATTCCAGAAGCTCTAATATTGGAAGGATTGGAGAGGAGTAGTGAAGGGAGATGCTGGGAAGAGACATCGTGAGAAGGAGAACGAGACTGAGGTTTATAAATGAGCTGGTCTGGATTTTAAATAACTGAAAGTGGCCTGACAGCTTTGAGAGCTGCCTGAGTTATTGTTAAAAGGCAGAAAAGGAAAATTGAACAGTACAAGGTTGAAGGCAGTGTTTGGAAAAAAATAATGTGTTTTCATTTGTTTTTGTTCATGTTTTCCCCCATAGAGTACTAACTATAAGTGAACTGGTTACAGATGTGTGGTGTAATTGTATTTGGTGTCAATACCATGAAGCAAATGGAGGCTGAGTAGAAAGTAACTCTGAAGATAGAGGGGAATAGAAGGCTCCCTTAGCTATGGTCATCTGGGCAGCTCTGTGGGTTGAAAACTTCCGTGAGAAAGAGGCAGTCATTACAAATTCTGGGATAAAAGTGTAAAATGCTCTAAAGTAAGATCAAGAAAGAAGGTCAGTATAGATGGAGTTTTGTTAGTGAGGTTGGAGGTGATAGAGAATACTTTTGGCAAAGGGCAGAGGCGAACTAACAAAGGGCCTTGTAGGCCTTGGTAAAATATTTCAACGGTAGCTTTGCATTTCTCAAAAATTTTTCAAACGTTTTCTTGGCCTTAACCTCCCTGTAGGTTTGTTAACCTAGTTTTATCTAATGGATCACATATACCATATAATTCTAAGTAATTCCAGTCTCAAAGGTAAGAAACTACAGAGATATCTTGCATCTGCTCTCATAACCTCAGTGCTACTATTATATCAAGATACTTATAAGAAGTTCCTTTATGTTATTCCAGGTTTCCTCTCACTCAGCTCTTCATACCCAGGGATTAAATCCTCACCCAACAGGGGGATGCCCATACTTAAGTAGTTATAACTGACATCTAGATTCTAGATGATGTATCTGCTTGTTGTAAGATTGAAGTTATAGTTTTACATGTTGTTATAAATAGTTTATATTAATCATCCCAAAAGAGAGAACAAACTATTAATTTGTTAACATAGAAAATGCATGGGAAGCAATGAAAACATGGCAGCTAAAGGTTCTGCTCTTTGATATTTATGATTTAAACCCCAGAACAGGAAATCTTTCCTCTTGGACTGAGCTTTAAACTCCAGAGATGGGAATCTCTGGCAGGAGCAGTACGCATTGTCTCTCATTAGAGCACAGTTTTTCGGTAACCACATTAAAGAATGCACAGACAGCAAGGGACGTGTGCTCGGCCTTGCAGCAGTGTTCCTGGCTTCTTCTTTAATGTGAATTACAGACCTCTCAGCACAATTCTTAAACTTCTCCCTGCTACACTTATGCAAATAGTCACTCTGAATCCAACATGATACCTTTTGGTTAATCCTGGAACATTAAGTATTGTAGCTGTCTCATGGAAGAAACTGAGAGAAAAATTTCTGTTCGGTATGGAAATAATTCTATAAAGCTCATGATAAATGAAGGCTTATGAATAGTATATCAGTTATTGCAGTCATCATTATAGGAGTATATTTCCTTGGGTTCTTATGGGAAATTACTTTCTTTGGCACATTCTTGGGAATTATTTCCTGTGTTCCATTAGCTCCGCAGGATGACATCCTAAAATGACGGATGCAGTTCTATTGTTTTGTTAGAGTGCTCTGTAACTGCTCTTAGGGATCCTTGTTTGAGTGCATGTTATATTCTCTTTGAATGTTATCTGAGAATGTGATTCATAGTTTAGTCTTAATGTTTCCCAAAAAATGACTTAATGAACAAGAAGGAAACCTGTTCTGGTAGAAAGAATAATAAACAGCAGAGCAGGTAATCCCCGTTCTAGTCCTGATCCCACTGCTGAGTATGTGAACTACAGCAAATTGCTTTAGCTGCAGGGTCTGTTTCTTCATCTATAACTTCTTTTTTAAAATCCCCTTCAGCTTATGTTTTCTGCTCTTCTAACATTTTCAGCACTTAGTAAATATTAACTCTGTGACTTAAAATCCTGCTGGGGAGACAAAACTGAAGTACAAAAATTACGGGAAAATGTACAATCAAGTACTGACTTTTATAGTACGTACGTAAGGGGTATCAGTTGCACGCGACAGAAGTTCACTGACGAAGCACAATTGAACTTACTTCAGAAAGTATCAGGGGGCTCTCAAAATTAGTTGGAGCTTAGATAGAGGGCCAGGCTTGGGAATGGGGAATATTCCAAAGAGTTCAGAAGAGCAGAGAAGCAGGAAGTACAGCCAGTGTAGCATGGCTGGAACAGTCTGGTCAGGATTCTGTTAGAGGGACACTGCTGCATATGACTGTCACCCATTCATTTTGTCCTTGCCTCGCTTGCTAGCTTCAGAGCGTAGGATGAAAACATTCAATGGGCTGACTCTAGGTCATGTGCCCACCCTCTAGCTGTCCTTAGAGATGGGAGCCCGGCAGGGCAGGCACCTATAATTACTCTCCAACTAGGATCGTACACCGAAAGGGGAAATCGATCCCTAAAAGGACGGTAGAGTGCCTTGAGGTAGAATGGTTAATGACAATTATCCCCATATATATTCAATCACAGAGACTGGAGAAGCTAGCTTAGTTTATACTGCAATTATTGAGAATCTTTATTCATAAATAAAAGTTGAGGTGAGGTCAATGGAGGGAGATTAAAAATGCTACACCAAAGGAAGAAAGAAGCAACAACAGCAACCACACACACACACACACACACACACACACACAAGCAAGCAAAATATATCTAAGCCACCAAAATTCAATCTGTGGAACTTTCAGTATTCTAATCAGCAATATTGCACCTTTTAGTTCTCAGAGGCTTTATGTTCACTCATGGGAAGGAGAACAGTGTAACTCTTAGCACAGTCTATTCACCACAACCTCGCAAAATTCCATCTGCTTATCAGAGAGCATGCTCCTTCTTTTTCCAAAGTCATCCTGAAAATGCATTTCCAGGACATTGTCCCAAGCCACTGAGACACTGAGGTTCCTCAGTCTCCCCAACCCATTCAGAAAATACCTCTTCTACGTTACAAAAACAGTAAGCACAAAGGCATATTTAAAAAGAGCTAATACAAAAGATAAAAAATAATATACTTTTGTTACGGATATCATTAATTATTTGGATGACGTTTTTCTGTCTCCCTTTTCACTGACATTTTATTGATGAATTGGAATAGGATAGTTCATATGGTGATTGTGCTGTTTCTAGCAGCAGAAGCATACTCTCTTTCCACAGAACTGTGTGGCTATGGGGTGCAGTAGCCATCCCTGTGTTACCCAGTTTCAAAGGCTATTAATGATCTGCGGCCTAGACCTAGACTTCTGTGGCTGAGATGTTCAAGTTAAATTTTAATTCCCCTTCACCCATTATAGAGTGAGAACTGAGGCTTATAGATCTTACTTCACTTTTCACAGAAAAAGGAAAACACACTTTTTATGGTAGCAACAAGAGAGAACAAATGAAGACCCCCACCTGTCTCTGTCTCTGTCTTGACACAATTTCAAATAAACACATAAAACCTCCTTCAAATATAACATTTTCATGAATATAAACTTGGGGGATTTCTCTGTGCTGAGCATGCATATTAGGGACTCAATAAATATTGGTTGATTTAATTCAAAATACATCTAGAAACTGATAGAGAAGTGCTTCTTCATGTTGGCTGTCATGAAATTACATTACTGTTGTTTGTGGTAGTCCTGTGAAGTAGAGCTCTCACTTCTCCCCAGAAACAGTAGGAAAGCAAACAACTCTCTAGATAACATGGGTAAACATGAATAAAATATATTTACAGTATCCTACCTTGATGATGGATTTGCAAATCTGTCTGCTTTCAGATGTTCAAGACAGAGAAAAATTGCACAGGAAAAAAATCATGTATTTCCTTATCAAAACTGGTAAAAGCAAACATGTATAGTAAATTGGAAAAAGCCTATAACTCTGGAATATTTTTTAAGTGTTATCTTTTGTGCATTAGCTTGGTGTTCTTGGTGGTGAGAAGAGGGCAATGATTATCAACTTTGCCTTCTTTAATTTCATTTTTTTTCTAAAAGTGACAATCAACAATTGACACAAGTGGGATGAGACAACAACTGAAGTGTATTTTCCCCCCAGTTAGTTGTGAGGAATGTGTCCTGTTTGTGGGAAATTCCTGCACATAAGCCGACTAGGATGCCAGCAATTAATGGGCTGCTGTGGTTAACATTAGTGCACAAAAGTAATAGGAATGTGAAGACAGGCCCAGCCCATGAGGGTTGTGTTGTCAGGGCCAAGCCAGCAGCTGGCTTTATAGACACTTTACAGAACCCTGTAAGAAGGCTTTATTTTGGTGAATTTATCACAGTAAGTGATCCGGCCCTGAGCTTGTCTAGGCTTGAAGCCCTGAAGTTTTAGTCAACTCAACGAGAACGGATACATTTCTCAGTGACACTTTGATGTAAACCAAGCTCACAGGTTGATATCTAAAGTTGAGTGCCAATTTATTAATTTTTAATGGGAAGTAGAGTTGTCACACTAAGCAGAGAACTCTAGTCTATGACCAGTCCATTCTATTTCTGCAGATAATTATAGCCTGAAACTTATTTGAGGAGTATGAAACCAGAACAAAGGGAATTGGTTAAATAAACATTTTTTAACTGTTAATACACCCAGGACATAGTCAGCTATTCTTTTCTCCTTCATATCTCTGATTATTAGTCATTACAGGCTAAGCTTAATCATTTTAGGGCCATCTTCCCTCATTTCCCAGCCTAGGGAAAACTTTAATCCTTCATGTACTGAGGTCAGGAGAATTCTATTTTTAACTTTTACTCTAGTGGGGTGTCATTTATAAGGCATAAATTAAGATTACAGGTACAGTTTTTAAAATGTGTATATGGACAGCACATAGAAGTCACAAGTATTCTCAGAAGGCTAAGGAAAAATTGAGGAATACTGAGTCTCTCAAACAATGCCTTGTTTTTTATCCACTGCTAAAGCAAGCCAGGAAGGTGTGTCCAATTGTGGACCAGAAGAGAGACCTGAATCTGAAGATCATACACATTCCTGTCTCTAAAGAACTGTTCTATGGGAAGAAGACTTCATCATGCCTCTTTATAAACTGGACAAAATATCCATAAACACCATGCGTGTCATTCTCCTTGGGGTCCAGGCCCCCACATACCTTGGTAGCAACAAAGGAGGTATCCTGAATTGTGCAAACTGTGGTAGGTGAAATTAAACTCTGCTGGGGTTGTGTCTGATGGGCCTCTGACTGTTAGAGAAGTCCTATTTCATATGTGGACCCCACCCTCACTTTAATTTCCCCTTATGTGTTCAGCAAAGGCTGGCATGAAGGCAGACAAAGAACATGAAGAACTTGAGGACGTTCAGCGTCTGTTGCCACATTTCCCATTCCCAGAGGCACAGATCCTTGTGGCACCGCATGCGTGGAGGAGGCCTGCAGTCTAGGTGTTCTAGGTCACCGTGGATTCTTGGCCACACCTGGATCATTTTGAGGGGTGCTCTAGATCCTAGACTTAAACCCAAACTGCCAGGATTTACTGGTATTACTAACAAAAACAGGGTCTATCCCCTCCATTTCAAAAGCACATTTTAAGCGGATTTTTGTCTTTTTGTCCGAGCTTTGCTGCTTCCCAGTCCCATGTGTTTTTGTAGATGGGATTCCCTGAAGATATTCAAGGGAAAACAGTTGATTAAAGAGGACTCTCTGTTTGAGAGGAAATAGTCTCTGTTCCAGTTTGAAGAATTCTTGCCTCAGGTAGCGGAGAAGGAAACGAGTTAATATATTTCCAAGAAGAGCAAGAGCCAGAAGGAGGGAACCTATTTTTTGGGAGGGAAACTTTTCCAGATGTAGTGGAAAGAGCTCATGCTTTTAAGTCCCACAGCCCTGTGTTTGAATCCCAGACGATAACTTAATGCTGGAGTGATGGTGGACAAGTTACCCAGCATCTCTGCTGTGGTCTCCTGGGTCTCAGGAGGGAGAAACACATCTACGTCACAAGTGAAATCACAGGAACAAAGTGCGCGTCAAGGTGCCTCAGCCACTGTGTGTTCACATGCCACTTTCTTTCTTCTTAACCCATGATGTTTAATGGGGACCAGGTGAAAAAAAGAGGACTTCCAGGATAATAACCTTTTCTTCCTAGTTGATTGAAAGTTTCTCTTCCCATAATGCGATTGCCCTGGTAAGACCCAGAGAAGCGCTCTTTCACGCCTTGTCTGCAGACATCCCCGCCAGCAATCTCTTTTCCTGATTCACTTAGTGTACTTACCCTTGCTGTGATCACCCATAAGAGAGGAGATTGGTTCAATTCAGCAATGAAGAGAATATGTCACTGTCCCACAGAGGCAGTAATGGCCCTTCTGCCCTTGGGGAGAGAGATAATAGGCGCTACTAAGTTATTTGAAACTTTCATCTATATAGTTTTGTGCTTTTTCACTTTTGCCCATTAGATCTTATGCCTTTTCTTTCTTTCTTTCTTTCTTTCTTTCTTTCTTTCTTTCTTTCTTTCTTTCTTTCTTTCTTTCTTTCTTTTTTTAATACTTGATGCCATTCAAGGCTGGGATTTGGAAGTGGTTCATTTATTATTATATTCTCATTTGTTTTTTGGATTTTTCAAGATGTGTTCAACTAACTTAGCTTTTTCATTTTTTCAAAATTAAGTAACTTCTTGGAGCCCTTGATTCTTAGAGTTCTTTACCTTCTGTATGTGCCTCAAATGCCGTAACTACAATATTACAGTGAGCCAACATTTTCACCAAGGAGAATCAAATCTAATCTCACTAAACTTGTTTTTCAAATGTAAGAGCCAACACTGTGATTACCTGGGGGGCCCAAGGCACGAAGTGGGAATAGGAGAACAAGAGTATAAAATAGGACAGATTGTTTTCCAACAGGAGTATAGACATATAATTAAAATGATTTTCAACCTACAGACATAGCCAAGATTTGACTATATCTGGGATGGCCAGGGACACAATGAATACCTTGTTTCTTTGACTAACGTTGAAAACATCTCATTAAAAAAATATTTTTTCAACAGGTATACCCTAGACTGCAGAGCCAATCACCTAAACAGAAGATATTTGGACAGAGTATGGTTACTGTATATCTATAAAGAAATCTAATTTGGAAAATGCTGGTTATCTGATTTTGAAAGAAAAGCTAATAACTTGCTATAGTTACTGCAGAGACCTCAAAGAAGCTATTGTATTTTTGCAGTTGAATTTAAGTTATAGAAAATTCCAGTAAAGCTTTTCAAGTTGTATTTACTACATTGAGTGAATCAGAGGTGAGAAATGTTCTACATCAATAACCAGCATTCTAATGTGACTTTTATAGAATTCTTCAGGAGGAGATCTAGGAGACCCAATGCAATGTGACTTCTAGTCAAGCCCAGAAAACTTGCTACCCTGTTCTCTCAAGAGAAGGATGAACACATGGGGATGACAAAAGGCTACCCACTTGGGATCCTATTGATTTTCACATGTTATTTTCCCTTCTGCTTGCCTCCCCCACCAATTTCTTATTCCCTGCTATTTCTTTCACTGCCTGCATGGCAGGAGAAAAAAAATGTGCTTATCGGTACACGTTAGTGGATATTATACATATTGGTACTTTGAATAAGGTTTTCTATTTCTGTTCACAGTGCAAGAATGCGCACAGAGCAGGGAAGTTTTTCTATAGTCCTAATGGTCCCTTTGGCCAGAAACTGACTGATATCTACCTGAATTTAGAAATTGTTATTTCGAATGGCCCTTTAAATGTTGCTTTACAGGTAATTAGGACTTAAATTAGATTTCAGGGAACTACCATAGCAAGTTGATTAAGGAATAAACTCTGGAACAGAGTCCTGATTCTACATCTCAGTAGATAATATAACTTGGGCAAATTATTTAGCTTCTTTGTGCCTCAGTCTCCTCATTCGTAAAATGACACTAATCATAGTGTTTGCTGGGATAAAATATTTTGATATATAAAGCACTTAGAATATTCCTGGCTTATGATAAATGCATTTTGGGTCTTTGCTATCACAGGCCCACAATCCCTTATTTGCAATTGTAAAATTGAAAAGCTGGAGAAAAAATGGCACATCCTATAGAAAACTCCTTAAGTGGTTAAGATCTGACATGAGCGGATCTGTGGCAATTTATAGATTTCATTTATCCCACATTGTGAATATTCATATGTATGATTAAAGAATTATTGATAAGCTAACCCCCTACTCCTGCCCAGGTTATTACATTAAATGCTATCTGCAGCTTTTTAAAATTCAAGGTGTTCTGAATTCCAAAAGACATCACCCCAAGAGATTTTCAAGGCTCAGTAAAGCAAAGAACAATAAAACAAGGTATGCCTGTGTGATGGTGTGCTTTTGAATTGACTGTCTAAAAATTATATTTCTATGTCTCTATTTCTAGTTACTACTTTTTGCCTTAAAGATTACTTTATTGGATCTTAGTATAGTCACAACACTTTTCTTATGGTTAGTGTTTGTATTTTATCACTTTTTCCATGTATTTCTTCCAACTTTTGTTTTCTTACATTTAAGGTGGTTGTCTTGTAAGCAGCATACAGAATTTTAAAATCTTTTGAACAACTTCGTCCTTTAATTGTTGTAATTAGTCACATATTTGTGTTTAAATTTGCTATATTAGGCTTGATTTTATTCCTTTTGCTTTGGGTCCTCCTCTTGCTTTTTCCCTTACTTTAATTTGAGTTAATAAGTATATTTTATTATTCTCTTTCTATTTGGTAGGAATGCATTTAAAAATATTCTTTTAGGGGTGCCTGAGTGGCTCAGTCAGTTAATCCTCCAACTCCTGATTTCAGCTCAGGTCATGATTTTGAGCATCATGTGCTTACTGGTCATTTGTATGACCTTTGGAGAAATACTGTATTTTGTATTGAAAGTATCACAAACCTTGGCTCATTTTAAAATTAGGGTATTTATTTTATTTTGATTGTTGAGTTGTAAAAGTTGTTTACATATTTAGGATGCATCTCTTATGAGATATATGATTTGCTAATATATTCTTCCATTCTGGGAGGTGTTTTTTTTTTTAATTAACATATAATGTATTATTTGCCCAAGGGGTACAGGTCTGTGAATCATCAGGCTTACACATTTCATAGCACTTACCATAGCACATACCCTCCCCAATATCCATAACACAACCACCCTATCCTTACCCCCACCCCCCAGCAACACTCAGTTTGTTTCGTGAGATTAAGAGTCTCTCATGGTTTGTCTCCCTCCCTATCCCGTCTTGTTTCATCTTTTCCCTCCCTACCCCCCATGACCTCCCAGCCTGCCTCTCAAATTCCTCATATCAGAGAGAGCTAATTCTTTCTCTGATTGACTTATTTCACTTAGCATAATATCCTCTAGTTCCATCCATGTCATTGCAAATGGCAATATTTCGTTTCTTGTAATGGCTGCATAGTATTCTATTGTATATATATATATATATACACACACACACACCACTTCTTCTTTATCCATTCATCTGCCTATGGACATCTAGGTTCTTTCAATATTTTGTCTATTGTGGAATTGCTGCTATAAATATTCGGGTGCACGTGCCCCTTCGAATCACTACCTTTGTACCTTTAGAGTAAATTACCCAGTAGTGCAATGGCTGGGTTGTAGGGTAGCTCTATTTTCAACTTTTTGAGGAACCTCCATACTATTTTGCAGAGTGGTTGCACCAGCTTGCATTCCCACCAACAGTGTAGGAGGGTTCCCCTTTTTCCACATCCTCACCAACATCTGTCATTTCCTGACTTGTTAATTTTAGCCATTCTGGTGGTATCTCACTGTGGTTTTGATTTGTATTTCTCTGATGCTGAGTGATGTTGAGCACTTTCTCATGTGTCTGTTGGTCATTTGGGTGTGTTTGCAGAAATGTCTGTTCATGTCTTCTGCCTGTTTCTTGATTGGATTATTTCTTCTTTGGGTGTTGAGTTTGATAAGTTTTTATAGATTTTGGATACTAGCCCTTGATCTGTCATTTGCAAATATCTTTTCCCATTCTAACAATTGTCTTTTGATTTTGTTGACTCATTCCTTTGCTGTACAAAAGCTTTTGATCTTGATGAAGTCCCAATAGTTCATTTTTGCCCTTGCTTCCCTTGCCTTTGGTGATGTTTCTAGGAAGAAGTTGCTGCAACTGAGGTCAGAGAGGTTGCTGCCTGTGTTCTCCTCAAGGATTTTGATGGATTCCTATCTCACATTGAGGTCTTTCATCCATTTTTAGTCTATTTTTGTGTGTGGTGTAAGGAAATGGTCCAGTTTCATTCTTCTGCATGTGGCTGTCTAGTTTTCCCAACACCATTGGTTGAAGAGACTGTCTTTTTACCATTGGACATTCTTTCCTGCTTTGTTGAAGATTAGTTGACCATAGAGTTGAGGGTCCATTTCTGAGCTCTCTATTGTGTTCCATTGATCTACGTGTCTGTTTTTGTGCCAGTACCATACTGTCTTGATGATTACAGCTTTGTAATAGAGCTTGAAGTCTGGAATTGTGATGCTGCCAACTTTGGTTATCTTTTTCAACATTCCTCTGGCTATTCACGGTCTTTTCTGGCTCCCTATAAATTTTAGGGTGATTTCCATTTCTTTGAAAAAAATTGATGGTATTTTGATAGGGATTGCATTAAATGTGTAGATTGCTCCAGGTAGCATAGACATTTTCACAATATTTGTTTGAATCTGTGAGCATGGAACGTCTTTTCATTTCTTTGTATCTTCCTCAATTTCATTCATGAGTGTTCTATAGTTTCCTGAGTACGGATACTTTGCCTCTTTGGTTAGGTTTATTCCTTGGTATCTTACAGTTTTGGGTGTAGTTGTAAATGGGACCTACTCCTTAATTTCTTTCTTCTGTCTTGCTGTTGGCGTATAGAAATGCAACTGATTTCTGTGCCTTGATTTTATATCCTGACGCTTTGCTGAATTCCTGTGTGAGTTTTAGCAGTTTTGGGATGGAGTCTTTTGGGTTTTCCACATAAAGTATCATATCATCTGCAAAGACTGAGAGTTTGATTTCTTCTTTGCAATTGTGGATGCCTTTATTTCTTTTTGTTGTCTAATTGCTGAGGCTAGGACTTCTAATACTATGTTGAATAGCAGTGGTGGTAGTGGACATCCCTGCAGTGTTCCTGAGTTTAGGGGAAAAGCTCTCAGTTTTTCTCCATTGAGAATGATATTCATTGTGGGCTTTTCATAGATGGCTGTTATGATATTGAGGTATGTACCCTCTATGTGTACACTGTGAAGAGTTTTGATCAAGAAAGGATGCTGTACTTTGTCAAATGCTTTTTCAGCATCTAGTGAGAGTATCTTATGGTTCTTGTTCTTTTAATATAGTGTATCACACTGATTTGCAGATGTTGAACCAACCTTATAGCCAAGGAATAAATCCCACTTGGTCGTGGTGAATAATCCTTTTAATATACTACTGGATCCTATTGGCTAGTATTTTGGTGAGAATTTTTGCATCCGTGTTCATCAAGGAAATTGGTCTGTAATTCTCCTTTTTGATGGGGTCTTTGTCTGGTTTGGGACCAAGGTAATGCTGGCCTCATAAAATGAATTTGGAAGTTTTCCTTCCATTTCTATTTTTCGGAACAGTTTCAGGAGAATAGGTATGAATTCTTTAAATGTTTGGTAGAATTCCCCTGGGAAGCCTTCTGGGCTCTTGTTTGTTCGGAGATTTTTGATGACTGCTTCAGTTTCCTTACTGGTTATGGGTCTGTCCATGTTTTCTGTTTCTTCCTAGTTCAGTTTTGGTAGTTCATATGTCTCTAGGAATGCATCCATTTCTTCCAGATTATCAAATTTGCCGGTGTAAAGTTGCTCATAATATATTCTTACAATTGTTTGTATTTCTTTGGTGTTGGTTGTGATCTTTCATTCATGATTCTATTAACTTGGGTCCTTTCTGTTCTTTTGGACAAGTCTGGCCAGGGGGTTATCAATCTTATTAATTCTTTCAAAGAACCAGCTCCTAGTTTCATTGATCTGTTCTATTGTTCTTTTGGTTTCTATTTCACTGATTTCTGCTCTGATCGTTATTATTTTCTCTTTTTTGGGTTTAGGCTTTCTTTACTATTCTTTCTCCAGTGCCTTTAGGTGTAGGGTTAAGTTGTGTACTTGAGACCTTTCTTGTTTCTTGAGAAAGGGTTATATTGGGCTCCTGGGTGGCTCAGTGGGTTAAAGCCTCTGCTTTCGGCTCAGGTCATGATCTCAGCATCCTGGGATCGAGGCCCGCATCAGGCTCTCTGCTCAGCAGGGAGCCTGCTTTCTCCTCTCCTTGTCTCTCTGCCTGCCTCTCTGCCTACTTGTAATCTCTCTCTCTCTCTCTGTGTCAAATAAATAAATAAAATCTTAAAAGAAAAGAGAGGGTTATATTACTATATACTTTCCTCTCAGGACTGCCTTTGCTGTGTCCCAAAGATTTTGAATAGTTGTGTTTTCATTTTCATTTGTTTCCATGAATTTTCTAAATTCTTTTTTAATTTCCTGGGTGACCCATTCATTCTTTTTTTTTTTTTTTTAAAGATTTTATTTATTTATTTCACAGCGGGAGAGAGATCACAAGGAGAGGCAGGCAGAGAG
>LNAC01000648.1:689537-759383 GCA_002007465.1 Ailurus styani | reverse complement strand
ATATATATATATATATATATATATATATATATATATATATATATGTATGTATGTATGTATATCCGTTAGACTGGTGAATAGAACAGAGCCACACACTTGATTTTGGGTGTATTTTGGTCTGTTAGAAGAAACTATCTCCCAAAATTTTAAAGAGAGGAAAAACTTATATATACAAAAATAAGGGTTAAACACAATGAAGGAATGGAATATGACCGTAAAGATGAAAATTAAAGATTCTAAAAAAATAATTGATAAGATAAGTTGGTTGAAAAAAGAAAAAAAAAAAGGAAAGAACGTGATCAGGCTCGAGACTAGAAAAAAGCCATGCACTAGATTCAGGGCATATTTTGATCTATTAGAAGAAATTGTATCCCAAAATTTTAAAGAAAAATAAAACCTATATGTATATAAAAAATAAAGTTAAATACAGTGAAGGGATAAAATATGACTAGAACAATGAAAATTTAAAAAGATTTTTAAAAATATATTGATAAGATAAAATAGTTAAAAAACATTAAAGTAGGAAAGAGGAAAAATTTTTAAAAAGAATAAGAAAAAAATTTTTTTTAAATCTCAGTACGAAAGACTAAAGGATCATGGGGAAAAAGCCATGAATTTTATGTGTTGCTTTCTCCTAGCTCTTGAGTTCCGCAGTTCTCATTGATCGGTGAGCTTAGTCTTAGCTGTATGTTCTTGCTGATCTTCTGGGGGAGGGGCCTGTTGCAGTGGTTTTCAAATGTCTTTGTCAGAGTTGGAATTGTACTGCCCTTGCTGGGGGCCAAGCTAAGTAATCTGCTTGTGTTCGCTCTTGGTAGCTTTTGTTCCCTGAAAGCTTTCCGTACAGCTTTGGAGGGCGGGAATGAGAATGGTGGCCTCCCCATCTCTGGTCCCATAGCAGCTCGGAGCTCGGGGCCCTACTCCTCAGTGCTCCCTCAGAGAAAAGCAGTTGATCCCTCCTGTTTCCCTGGTCTCAGCCACACTCTGAGCTCACCCAGCCTGTGACCAAGCGTTTATCTCTCTGGTCCACGGCCCTGTTTGGAGTCTCCAAACCCAGCAGATTCCTGCAGCATGCTCCTGCACCACTCCTCCCAGAGGAGGATGGAGAGGGTCCCCCTGGATCTGCCACTTGTGGGGTCCTTGCTCAAAGAGCAGTGGCCTAACTGTGCCTTGGATCATGGTTTAAGGTAATCCTGAGCTGAGAGCCCCCTCCTCAGCTCTGTCTCTGCAGCTGGCTTCCCCACTCTGANCTCTGATTCCTGTGAGCTCTGCTGCCCTCAGGCCCCCCCCCCCCGGGTCTTTCTGTGACCCCATGGGTCCTGAGATCACACTGTCCCCATGAGGAGACACCCTTCCTTAGGTTCTGGAGTGACGTCCCTCAGTGGAGCAGACTTCAGAAATTCCGATTTTGTGCTCCATTGCTCTCTCACTTGCCAGGAGCCGGCCCCTCCCCCTGTGGTCTACCTTCCCATCACTTCAGATTCACTTCTCTGCATGTCCTACCTTCCAGAAAGTGGTCCATTTTCTATTCCTAGAATTGCTGCTCCTCTTCTCTTCTATCTCCTGTTGAGTTTGTAGGTGTTCAGAATGGTTTGATAACTATTTGGCTGAATTCCTGGTACCTGATGATATTTCGATCTCCTACTCCTCCACCATCTTGCTCCTCCCCCTGGGAGGTTTTTTCCTGTTTTTTTGGTGAGATCTTTTAAAGTACAAATATTTTAATCTGATAATCTGGTAAAGTCCAATTTATCTATTTTCTTTTGTCACTTGTGCTGTGGTGGCTTATCTGAAAAACCATGGCTTATCTAAAAAAAAATCTAAGGTCTTTGAGATTTATACCTGTGTTTTTCTTCTGAAAGTTTTATGGGTTTAGCTTCACATTTGGGGCTATAATCCATTTTGAGTTAGTTTTGAGTTAGAAGTTGAACGTTATTCTTTTGCATGTAGTTATGAGGTTGTCCCAGTGCTACCTTTAAAAAGACTATTTTTTTTTCCATTGAATTGTCCCCATTGAATTTCCTTTCTGACTTTCATATAGATGTTTTCTAGTTACTCTCTTCCAGTTTATTAATCTTTACTTTTTCCTTATCTGCCTTTAAACGTATGTATTGAATTCTTAATTTCAGTTGTTATCTTTTTCAGTTATACAATTTCTGCTTTATTTTTGGTAGATTTCTGTCTTTTTGTAAATTCTTTGTTTTCTCTATTTTCATGAATATATTAAACATTGTTATTTTAGAAATTTATTGAAGTATAATTAACATACAGTGTTACTTTAGTTTCAGGGGTACAATATAATGATTCAACAATTCTATGCATTACTCTGCCTAGTACAATCACTGTACTCTTAATCCCCTTTACCTATTTATTCGTCCACACTCACCCCCCTTCTCACAACCTCCAGCTTGTTTTCTGTATTTTAGAGTCTGGATTTTTTTTTTTTTGGTCTCTTTTTACTTTGTTTTGTTTCCTAAATTCCACATGTGAATGAAATCATAGTGTTATTTGTCTTTCTCTGACTGACTTATTTCACTTAGCATAATACCCCCTAGATTATCTTTATTGTTGAGCATGGCAAGATCTCATTTTTTTTTGTGGTCGAGTAATATTCCATTGTATCCATATCACACCTTCTTTATGGCTGAGTAATACTCCATTATAGCTATATCACACCTTCTTTATCCATTCATCTATAGATGGATACTTGGGTTGCTTACATATCTTGGCTATTGTAAATAATTCAATAAGTATAGGAGTGCATGTATCTTTTCAGATTAGTGTATTTTTTTGTTTGTTTGTTTATCATTTTTTGTTTGTTTTTACAAAGTACCCAGTAGTAGAATTACTGGATCACATTGTAATTCTATTTTTAATTTTTTGAGGAATCTTCATGCTGTTTTCCTAAGTGGCTACGCTGATTTGCATTCCCACAAACAGTGCATGAGGGTTCCTTTTTCTCCACATCCTCTCCAACACTTGTTATTTTTTATGTTTTTTATTTTAGCCCTCCTGACATATATAAGGTGATGCCTCATTGTGGTTTTGATTTGCATTTCCCTGATGATTAGTGATGTTGAACATCTTTTCATGTGTCTATTGGTCACCTGTATGTTTTCTTTGGAAGAGTGTCTATTCAGGTCTTCTGCCCATTGTACTTGGATTTTTTTGGTATTGAATTGTATGAATTCTTTATATATATTGGCTATTAACCCCTTTTTAGATATAAGATTTGCAAATATCTTTTTCCATTTGGTAGATTGCCTTGTTGTTTTGTTGATGTTGATGTTTTGCTTCACTGTGCAAAACCTTTTTATTTTGGTATAGTCCCAGTAGTTTAATTTTGCTTTTGTTTGCCTTTTTGTTGCCTGAGGAGACATATCTAGAAATATGTTTCTATAACCAATGTCAAAGAAATTATTGCCTACATTTATTTTAGTAGTTTTATGGTTTCTGGTCTCACATTTAGGTCTTTAATTCATTTGGAGTTTATTTTTGTGTATGGTTGTAGGAAAGTAGTCCAGTTTCATTCCTTAGCATGTAGCTGTTAAACATTGTTATTTTAAAGTCTCCAATGGTAATTCCAATATCTGGGTCATCTTTAATTCTACTTTTATTTGTAAATGTTGCCTAAATTTTTTGTTATATGTTCCAATTTCTTATTTTCTCTATTAATATGTGATGAGTATTGGGCATCTTGAACAAAAATCTTAGAGATCTTACTTGATGATGCCTTTCCCCTTTCATTTTGACAGGAAGAGAGATACAACAGATACATGGAAGATCACCTTGATTTGGTCGAGAGTGGATTTTCTACTCTGATGGGACTAGTTCTAATTTGCCTCCATTCCTAGGACATGGATAGTCCTTATTTTTTTTTTTAAGATTTTTATTTATTTGACGCAGAGAAAGATCAGATCACAAGTAGGCAGACAGGCAGAGAGAGGAGGAAGCAGGCTTCCCGCTGAGCAGAGAGCCCGATGCGGGCCTCGACCCCAGGATCCTGAGATCATGACCTGAGCCGAAGGCAGAGGCTTTAACCCACTGAGCCCTGGATAGTCCTTATTTTTAAGGCAAACCCTTTCTATGCTCTTAAATGTATCATGGGGTTATGTCCTACATCCCTTCTACTTTTGTGATCCCTGAATTAAGATCCGTATGTCCTCAGTAACACCATACTACTAAAATTTTTGCCTATCTCTTTAGCATTCTGCTATGTCGGTTAGGTTTTGGGGAGTCTTGTCCTGTGTTTGTGCAATTTTGGAGATGGTGAACTCTTTTCAGGGAAATTGCATGCAGGATTTCAAGCCCACTTTAATATATTTTCTCTTCTTTCTCAAGGCTTAACCCCATTGACTGGCCTCAACTACATAATTCTGTCTCTTCAGCCCAGTAAGAGTGCTGCAAGCCAGATTTGTCTTTCTGTTTAGCATCAGTTTCTGCTACAAACCTGCAGATGCTTGGAGGGGAAATACAGCAGAGAGGCTCACTTCAGTGTGCTTACCTTTCTTGCAGGACTGCTGCTTCTCAAGTCCTGCATGCTGTCAGGACTCTCTGCTGTTGTCAAACTCTTGTTTCATGCATTTGATAGTTGATTTTGGCAAGAAGAGTATTCTGATGTATGTTCTTCTATAGCTCTCCTTCCATAACTGGAAGGAGAGTTTCCCAAACTTTCTTTGGAAAAATATATAAGGAAATCCCTATATTTTGCTGCAATATAATTCTGTCGTATCAGTAAGTAATGTTTTTAAGAAAGTCAGATACATTTCTTGTGTTTTAATTTAGGGTTTTACTTGTGACCAAAAAACTTGGCACCAAGTAAATCCTAAAGAGACACCCCCCCAAAATTGAATGCTATAACATTTACACAGATGTGATAATTTAAAATTATAAAAACAGGGCTGACTTCTTTCTGCTATATAAAAGGGACGTCAGTATATGTGGTATGTAATATATTTAAGAAAACCCCTATTAAATCAATATGTTGATACACAGTTAATATGGTGGTTACCTTTAACATTTAGTTCATTGTATTTCTGTCTTAGAATGCAAAAAATATTTCAGGAATTACAATTTGGGTAAACTAGGTCTCTTTGTAATGTTTCCAATAAAGTTTGAACTACTTGCTACATTTTTCTCTCAGGAACCTTTTTTGAGGATTAGCAGAATATTTTTATTGATCTCCATTCTACCCAGAAATATAGCACATATAAAAATATTTATTGACATTGCTGTTGATGACTATCAAGATGTTTCTTCTACTGAATATTATTTTTAAAGTAATGATTGACAAAATATTTTTTACTCCCTTTATCCTTGCCTAAGTTTTTGCAAACTATATCTAGTAAGTATCAGAACAGGAACTAATCATTTCTGCCTACTCAGTGTCATTGATACTTTGACAATTATCAAAAAGTCTTGACATTTATTATCCACATGAATAATGAACATTTCCTTTAAAACAGAATCCTCAGCTTGACTTATAGAGTTGCAGAAATAGCTGTGACAGTTTAAAAATTGTATTCAAGTAATACCTATAAGGGGAAATTTAAGACTTCAGAATAAGCAAAGAAGACTTATGTCTATATATTCAACACAATGCCAGAGCCTTTGGCGATTATCTGAACCTATAGGAATATGCAACCTTGTCTCTAAGCTATTTTACAACTGTGTACAGAGTAAAGTTGTAGAAAATGGCTAACAATGCTAATAATTCTTGTCTGTAGATATGCACTGAAATTTTGTATAATAGAGGGAAAACCTTTTCCTCCTATGGAAAAGCCAGTTTTGCAAACTCGTGTCAATATTACAGATTCACGAATGTGTGTTTTTTGAGGTCTCCTTTTGAACCCATTGTAATGGGTCTCTCATTTAATTAATGGGTTAAGTAACACCTTTGGCATATGTTAATTTTGTATTTGTATGAGAGTCATGACTTTATCTTCTTTTGAAAATTATCTAACATAATGCTTCCTTGGGCTTGTTCATTTATGGAAACTCTTATTTTTTATTTTAATTCTGGAATAGTAATATGGGATACAGTGTTATATTAGTTTCAGGTATACAGTATAGTGATTCAACAGTTCCATTCATCACCCCTGTGTTCATTGTGACAATTGTACTCCTTAATCCCAATCACCCTATGTCACTCATTCTCCCTCCCACCTCCCCTCTGGTCACCACCAGTTTGTTCTCTATAGTTAAGAGTCTGTTTCTTGGTTTGTTTCTTTCTCTCTTTCTTTTCCTTTGCTTGTTTGTTTTGTTTCTTAAATTCCACATGAGTGAAGTCATATGGTATTTGTTTTTCTCTGACTTATTTCACTTGGCATAGTACCCTTTAGCGCCAATCATTTCATTGCAAATGGCGAGATCTCATTCTTTTTCATGACTAAATAAAATTCCACCTCTTCTTTATCTAATCATCTATTGATGGACATTTGGGCTGCTTCCATTATTTGGCTATTGTAAATAATGCTCCTATAAACATAGGGATGCATGTATCACTTTGAATTAGTGTTTTTGTATTTTATGGGTAAATAACCCAGTAGTGCAATTACTGGATCATAGAGTAGTTCTATTTTTAACTTTTTGAGGAACCACCATACTGTTCTGCACAGTGGCTGCACCAACTTGCATTCCCACCAGCAGTACAAGAGGAGGTTCCTTTTTTTCCACCCCCTTGCCAACACTTGTTGTTTCTCGTGGTTTTGAAGATAGCCATTCTGACAGGTGCGGGATGATATCTCATTATAGTTTTGATTTGTATTTTCACTTATGGAAACTTCTAAGGCATTCAGGCATTAATGGAAGTTAGGCGTATTTGAATGGGTAGAATGATGGTCCATGAAGGCGTAAAAGATAAGAGCTTGCCTCCGGCGAAATTTAAGATATAGACCCAGTCAAATTAGAAAATAGGTGTCTGTAAGATTATAAAGGTTGCCTGGGGTTTTGTTGTTGTTGGGAGTTTGTGTCTTTGTTTTAGTAGTGCCTATACAAAAATCTGTTTTTGCATTTAATCTGTTACATACACTGCAGTTATTTTTAATATGATTTTTTTGTACCTTTTATTTCAAAGTCTGTAGATTGGTTAAGTAACTAAAACTGCCCGCACTTCTCATAACAACTATCAATAAAGAGATGTTGAGATAGCTAGGGGCATAAGCTATTATGTTTGCAAATCCTTCAGCTGTAGGGCAGTCTGTTAGGCTACTTAAAAAATGAAGTGTTATTCATTTCCGTACTCTTTTCCCCTGCAGCAGAAATGCAAGGAGTGATTTCCCCATCATTACTACTATACTAATTATCCAGGATTTTATCTCTCCTATGTTGGATTTAGAGAAGTCCTGGAGTATCATAATCAGGAGGGAGATTTCCTCAATGGGTTATTCAGTAAGAGATTAGTAGAAGCCTATAACCCAGAAGGCCGCATCCCTGCTTAAAATCAATTGGTGAAACACTGGGTTCTCATTAATTCCATTTTCTTTGCTAAAAAGAGGATCAGCTGAAATAGTGACATTCTCAGTCTAGTGAGAGTTCCTGCTTGCTTACTCACCTTCCATTCTTTTTTGGGCACTAGAATAGTGCTCTTGGCAATAGTCCTTAATTAGATCTACCTACTTGTTTCTTCCCATGCAGCAAGCTCTTTCTTGGGCCGTAGGGCTCCTGGGCCTCCTCTGGTACTTCCTTTCATTTACTCACCTCTTTCCATCTTCCTTTTAGCCAGGGATAGGGGGAAGGTGGTGGAAAATCCACTCCTCTCTATTCAGACTTCCCTCACAGGCATCTTCCCTTTCCTCAAATTTAGTTCTCCTCCCCCCACCCCCACAAAAACTTTGATGACTCATTACCCTTGGAGGTTGAATCATTGACAATCAAAATATTAGTTATTTTTCTTGATATCAAAACCCTGCCTCTAAGTGAGGGGAAATGTTTGCATTCCATCATTCTCCACATGAAAGAAAAGAAAGAAAAAAATAAACAGTTTGAGTTTGCATATTATAATCACCATAAAATTGTAGCCTTGCCACAGAAAAATAGTTGATTGGGAAGCTTTAGGAGGTGGAAAAATAGATATTGGAACTAAATATAAATAGCTCCCTTCATTACCCCTTTTCTTAGGTTAAGAATGTAGAAGAAATACTGTTCTGGTCTACATTTCCTATAAAAACCACTTGAGGTCTGATGTGTGTTTCAGAGTTCAAAAATTTTTAGATTTGAAAATGGTACCGTAAATCCATATACCGCATGTGAATTTATGATGTAAGTTTTCCCAGAGGGACCTGGGTCAGCACTGCTTACTCAAAAATATTATTTTTTTGCTACTAACATAGGAATATCCATACCCTTAGTAGAATAAAGTCTTCACCTCTTGTTAGTTTAGATCAGCTTTTGCTGCTAAATGATTTCAGATCAGATTCTATTTTGCTACCAAATGAATATAAAATTGCTTTAGATTTTCAGAGGTTTCTGGATTTTGCAATTTCAAATAAGCGATTTGGGCTTATATTTCCTCAATTTTAAGATGCCATCAATTATGAAATGCCCTATCCATTACTGATAGTTTTGAGAACCAGAAAACAAATGTTTCATTTACTATTATTTATGTTTTTATTTTGTTTTTTGCTATCTTAGTTTTGTATATCTAATTTCATTGCATGTGGGCAGTGAACATGGTGTGCATAATATCAGGGCTTTTTTTTTCTTTTTGTATTTTGTTGAACCTTCCTTTGTGGGTAGCACATGGCTATTTGCTGTAAATTTATTTCTATTAGAAAAGGAAGTTTATTTTCTGTGTGTAATATGTGTGTGTGTATACATATATACACACTCATACTCTGATATGTATGTATATATGTATTATATTTAGATTATGCATGTAAGTGTATACATATATATATGTGCAAATGTTAACTTGTGTTATTCAGACATTATTGATACTTATTTGAATCTGCTGGATCTGGGCACTCCGTTATGTTCATTGTGAGTTACTAGAGTGTCATTGCTCCTAGACCCTCTCAGTAGAAGGTAGAAAATATATATGTGTATATAAACATGCACACACAATATTATGATACATACATCTCTATGTCTGTGTATCTACTCACATAAATATAACAAACGAACATAAGTTCACATTGGTACCTCCAATTCCAATTTAACAGCTCAGGCCTCTTTCTAGCCTTCCTCCTTTCCATATTTATAATTTACTTCTCCAACACTGTTAGATCTAGCTCCTGTTATCCTTAATACGGTTACTCTTTCCCCTCAACCCTCCTGTATGCAACTAATCTCCTGACCACAGGAACCATATCTTTGGCTATTAGCATCATTATCATCTCCTCATTGCATCCCTTTCTCTGTCCTCATGCATATATGGCCCCTGTCTCCACTGCACCTCCTCAAACACATTGCTGACCCTATGGCCCAATCACTTCTTCAGCTCCAGGCCCACTACTGCCTCCTGTGCCTTTGGCCATGCTATCACCTCCAAAGAAAGACAAGTGAAAGAAAGGAAACTAATTAGGTAGTGGAAAAAGAGGAGAAATAGAAGGGTTTACTTCTTATCTTTCATGGTCTGAAATTTTACTCTGAAGTTTCTAGACTTGGATTTCTTTCTTATTGAATTATTTTTCTGGTAGCACTTGGTGAGCTCTTTTAACAAGGAAAACTCATCACTTAGTTCTTAGGAATTCTTTGCCTCTGTTTCTCCAAGCATTGCTTTCTTTTTGTCTTCCCTCTCCTCTTCTGAAAATTCTTTAAGTCAGTTATTAGAACTTTTGAATCTATGCTATATCTCCTAAAATTTCCACCAGAGTTTACATCTCATTGCTTGTTTTATGTTCTAAAAGAAATCCTCAGCAATACATGATAGCTCAGCATTTACCCTGCAGTAAATCCAGTGTTATTCAGTCTGTTTACTAAGTTGTATATTTTAATGAGGGAATTTTTCATTTTAAAAATCTTTAACTGATTATCTTTATTGCTGTTTATTCCTGTTTCATAACTACTTGTTCTTGCTTTTAAGGCATTTGATTAAATTCCCTGCTTTATTTCTCCTATAGTATGAAATACTCTTTGGAGACCTTTCTATTAACTCACTTCCTCAGGTGTTAAGTTCTTTCTTGTGAGTTGAGGGGCTGAGCTTGTTAGCAGTCTTTTATGGTGTTGCTATGGGATTAATAAATCTTACTTAGGGGCGCCTGGGTGGCTCAGTGGGTTAAAGCCTCTGCCTTCGGCTCAGGTCATGATCTCAGGGTCCTGGGATCGAGGCCTGCATCGGGCTCCCTGCTCAGCGGGGAGCCTGCTTCCTCCTCTCTCTGCCTGCCTCTCTGCCTACTTGTAATCTCTCTCTCTCTGTCAAATAAATAAATAAAATCTTTTAAAAAAAATAAATCTTAGACATTTATCTTCCATGACAGAATTCTCCTGCATATATGCTAGGCTGTGGCATTCTCCTCCTGGTATCCAAAGTGACTCCCAGTGGGGACGATGTAGTTCTCCTGATAGAACACGGTGTGGCTATAGCAAGGGAAGTATATTCTTTCAGGATGGCTGTCTTACTGTCTTAGCACAGCAGCTGTGACATGCTCCAGATGTAAAGGGCTCAAAGTTTTTTTTGTTGTTTTTTTTTGCCTGTAATGACTTCCAATTATGATGACTTCTGACACAGTGGATGCCTGGATGCCTCCTAAACTTATGGCTGTAATTTTGGCTCATTGCTATGGCTGCCAATCTTCCTTTCAATGATATCTCACAGGTTTATACCCAAAAAGAGTTTCCTTTCTTATTAAGATTTCCCTCCATCCCTCCCTTCCCTCTTTCTGTTATTCTTTGGTTTTATGTGTGAAGAAGAGATATCAGCATGTGTTAGTTTGTATCATTGAACCAGAACCTATTAGTAAAATTTAGTACCTGTAAATTAGTTTATGTAAACAATGATCTTTTATGTCTTTGGCTTCATAGAGATTGAATCTATATATTTGGAGTCTGAAGGCTCTTCTGAATCTTTCTCATCTATGGACAGTCACATGAAAAACACTTCCTAGGAGACTAACTTCTTTAACATGTTTAGGATTGATACATTGGTACTATAACATGGGAGAGCACTAGGATTTTGTAAGCGTTGCCTATTTGATTAAACTCATACTTTCTTTTTATCTGTAATTGAATTAAGCATTTCTAGAAGTTAAATAACCTTTCTTGAAAGTCAGCCAAGATTTCTGACAGATAACTATTGAAAGCCTGGCTATGCTTCTTTATAAGCATGTATCATTTGCCCCAATCTCTCCTAGCTTTGAAAATTTGATGATTTATTAAAAAGATTTGGCAATTTCTGTTGCCTTTAATTGCGTTGCCCGACTTCTGCCAGGTAATCTTTATCTTCTGCTATCGCAATGTTTCATTTCAGTGCTATTTCATAATGCAGTCGTTTTGAAAGCATTTTAAATGAAAATTTGGAATCTGAATTTATCAGTGTGCAACTGTATAATGTGTGACACCAGTGCAAAAAAGATCCCAACTCAATATAAGGCTCTTCTTTCACTTAGATAAGTTTTGTCAATGTGCAGGCAATGCCAGCTACATCATAACTTATCAAAGTTTCTTTGGACATAAAGTATGAAAAATATATTAGTCCAGGAAATTTGGTATTTTTGTTAAATAATATACTGAATTAGAGAAGAAAAAAGGACACAATAGTCACAAGGTAAGAAGAAGCAACCAAGGGGCACCTGGGTGGCTCAGTGGGTTAGGCTTCTGCCTTCGGCTCAGGTCATGATCTCAGGGTCCTGGATCGAGCCCCACATCAGATCGAGCCCCACATCAGGCTCCCTGCTCAGAGGGGAGCCTGCTTCCTCCTCTCTCTCTGCTTGCCTCTCTGCCTACTTGTGATCTCTCTCTGTCAAATAAGTAAATAAAATCTTTAAAAAAAAAAAAAAAAAACCAACCAAATTTGTCCATCAGATAGGTGTCTTCTGATTATGTGGGAAAGGAAGGTTGACTCCAAATAGCTTAAGAAACAGAACGTATTGGCTCATGGGACAGAGAATCTTGGGGTTTGATACAGGACTCAGATGATATCATCAGGGCCTAGTTTTGCCATTTCTCTGAAATATCCTATCTCCTGGGCTTGCTTTATTCTCAGGTTAGCTCTAGACCTAACTTCTCCGGCGTTCAAGTCCAGGGGAGAAGGGAGAGAGTGTCTCCTCTGGCGGTTTCCTCACAAAAGCCTGGAGCCATTGTAATGGGACTAACTTGGGTCATGTGATCCCCACCCAATCTCCTGGGGGATCTGTTGCTCTGATTGGCCAGGGACTAAGATGGTATGCCACCCCAAATATACAGATTGATTGTTGATAGGTAGATAAGTAGTTTGCCAAGGAAAACTGTGCAATTTACTCGAAGAAGTAGGATATGAATATCAGGTAGTCAAGACCAGCAACAAAATATCTTAGAGACATGGGTGGATATGAAGACAGAATAGGCCAAAAGCTCCCAATTGTAGAGTCTGAAGGTGGCTATCAGTTTCTATTTGATAACAGAATTGATCAAATTATGAAGATTTTTAAAGATCTCTAATTAGTTCTCTGTCATCAGTCTTACATAACATCCCTCTTCTTATAAATATATACTAAAGAGTTTATTTAGGATCAAACTAAAAAAAAGAAAAGAATTATATAGGGATAAAACAGGAAAAGGTAAATGTTTCCTTAAATGATTCAAGTGCACTTACAACTCTTACTATTTAACATGATGATCTGGAGGACTAATTGCATTGCTTCCATTGTCCCTGGTGAGTAGGTAAATCATAGCAAAAATTCTGTTGGCTAGCAAACTAGAGGTAAACCACACAGTATTTTTTGTTGTTCTCATAAATCCCAAATACAGTACGCTGCTTCTGGTCAGAACTCGATTATTGTTGTTTACTGACCCACTCAGTAGCATAAATATTTGTAAAATATGATTGTAATGTGGTATTCCAGCCTCAAAGCTGATCTACTGCACCTTCCTCTTGAGATCTTAACGCAGACAAGCAGAACAGCAAGAAAATAAGCAGCTACTCCCTTTCATAACCAACAACACTCTTGGCCTTTACTTGTCGCTCTGCCCCTCCCGCCCACACCAGTGGAACCAGATAAACACGTGAAACTGAAATGTTCTCTTCTCCTATCATAAGATCATAAGTATGCTTGAGTGGTATCTGTCTTTCAATGTCCTAAGGCTTTGTGCTAATAGGTAGAAGGTGTGGTCTCTCTTAAGGGTATTTGCATTATAAAAGGAAATTTTCAAGGACTCTAGAGAAGGCCTAGGAGCAGTAACTGGAATTGTGGAAAGAGAGGTTCTTTGGGGGAGATGCCCCATCCCCACATTTTCAGTAGAGCAGCAAATATAGACTAGGTATTTTTCATAGTGTTTCTGCCTATAGATGTAACCTAGCTGCCTCAAAGTGCATCCACTTCTGGGGCTGTGTGTGTGAATGACCTAAAGATACTAGAATCCTTCCTTCTAGTTTGTGAGAGAGAGAATAAATAAAGACTTGGCAGCCATTTCACAGAGGCTGCTGACACCTGCTCCAGACAAATCCTAGG
The DNA here is from genome assembly GCA_002007465.1 of Ailurus styani. NCBI lineage: Eukaryota > Metazoa > Chordata > Mammalia > Carnivora > Ailuridae > Ailurus > Ailurus styani. The sequence continues at coordinate 745,800 of LNAC01000648.1, read as the reverse complement.
GCAATGTGCTTTCCATCTTCATTGCATGTTCTGCACGAAGAACTAAACTTTGTTTATCCTCCATCCAGCTAGAGATTATATTTCATGGCCAGCTGGTTCCCTTTGAGGGAGAATTTGGCTCCTTAAATATAGTACTTGTCTAGGTAAATGTTTAAGTTGTTCAAGAACATAGAATCACTTTTCACTTTTCATTAGTGTAATAGGGATTATTCATAGGTTTATTGACAAATTTGTTTTGTTTTGCTCCCTCCCCTCAGAACAGTATAAAAAGTCCAAATATTTTAATACTGCGGGAGGAATTCTTTCTACTTTATCATTTTTCACAGCACTGTCCTCCTGAGGCTGAGAATACAATCATAATAGGCCTGGAGTTATTGGCATTCAATTAATATAAATATTCTCAATGTTGGGGGGAGGCTTTTTACTTTTTGATATATTTCTCTTTGGTGTTATGTAGTATCTTCCACGCTCACGTCTGTCGTGATAGCCTTGCATGCTTCGGATTAAAAACTTAAGTCCCAAGGAAAAAAACCTTAAGAAGTATATCGACTTCCCAAGATCCATAAACATCTCCCAAAGCCTTGTCATGAATACCCATAGTATCTATTGCAACACCTTGCACACATTATGCATTCTTTCATGCTTGTTATTTGAGTGAAAAAGATGTAAATAGTTTTGAATTATCTATGTTACTACCTCCAAATCAAAAATAGATCATAATATTAGCTCTTTTCATAAGTCTTCCACTGTGGGTTATTTTGATGTTTATGCTGCTCATTTTCGCGGAGCGCTAACCTGCCAGCATGGGCCGGATCCTCATGAATGCAGTGGACTCAGATGTGACAAAGCTTCAGACTGTTTCATTATGTCCAGTGTGCCTGGTTTCACATAAAAAAGGGAGCCTAGAAGTGTCAGTCCCTGAAGATCAGAAAGCAGCCACCATGAACTAAGCTAAATGAGACACCTCTGATTTTTCGGGCATGACTGAGAAACCGATGGCGCCACAGCTGCGGCGGGAGAATGCGCAGCAGAATGGAGTCAAGCTGTCTAGGTTCAAGAACCAGATCTTCCCAATTATGAATGTGTACTCTTGGATCAATTATTTAACATCTCTAAGGCTCAGTTTCCTTGCTTGTGAAATGGAGATAATAATAGTGTCTAGCTCACAGGGTTGATGTGAGGATTAAATGAGATCATGCTACTGAGAGAACATGGGACAGAGCCTGGCACCGAATAAACACTCAGTGAATGTTAGCTGTTAAGTCCTGTCTGCCATAACTACTCCTTGACTCTGAACTACTAAAGCTCTTGGAATCTGCCGTGCTCGTTTTGGCACTTGATCATGCATTAATTCATCTATCACCATCTATTGAGGTGACTTGAATCTCCGCCGGAGTGCTGAATATGCTTCACATAGTGTTTAAGATAGCAGATTGGCTATTTTAGCACTGTTCACATTAAACTGACCTCTGATAAATATTTATTCAGAGCTCTAAGTCAATATGAAAAAAAGCTAAAGGAATACTGTGTTCTATTAATGCAGAAAAAGGGTCCAGTTTACAGAAGCCCTGCTTTATTCCTCATTGATAGGATATTAGGTTTGATTATGGTCATCTATACCCTGAGAGTGACACTAATAAGGAGAAGCAATTGAGGGGTGGGGGTGGGGGGTGTCTGGCAACCTTACATTGTATGAGAAATGGTCGAAAAGACCAGATAAGGCAGGGGATAAGAATGTCTCTTTCTTTGGTGTTAGATGCTAGTAGAGAGGTTTGCAGTTTTTAGATTTCTACTTATAGTCACTTTTTAATAGAAATCCCCAAGGCTGGGTTGGGGATTACCATCTTGATGGTAATCTTGATGGTTACCATCAAGAGTCACCACACTTTAGAGGGGCACCTGAGTGGCTCAGTCAGTTAAGCATCTGCCTTCAGCTCAGGCCATGATCTGAGGGTCATGGGATCAAGTACTGCATTGTACTCACTGCTCAGCGGGGAGTCTGCTTCTCCCTCTCCCACTCTCCCTCTGCTCTCCCTCTCTCTGTCTCTTTCAAGTAAATAAAAAAAAAAAAAGAAAGAAACCCTTACTCTTACAGCCACTATGTCTTTATTTCTAGGTCTAAGTCAGCTTTATTGTCCTTCCCCCCACCCGGCCCCCATAGTGCTCCCTAGAGGCTCTTCAGTATTTACTGAGGGAGCACCTAACCAGTTTACCAGAGGGGCCCTCAGCATTGCTGAATCCTGAGTCAGACTCCTGCTGTGCCCTGCTCCCCCAGGCTCAGTAGGTTCTACAGCACTGGAGTAGAAACCGGAGGGAAATTGGAACTAACAGACTGTAGATAGCCCGCAGGCCTGGATTCACGGTCAGGAAGAGAGAACCGGGTTGGACAGAGTGGATTCAAAGCTCTGTCTTTTTGAGAGCATGTACTCAGTTTGGGGACGCACCCTACAGCTTTGCCACAGAGCCCTACCCTCAATCTCAGACTGCCCAGCACGTTGAAGATTCTCCCTCTCTCTCTCAAGTGATTGTGTTATTGAGGTGTTTTCTTTTCCCCCTCTAATTATTAATGCAAAAAAGAATATGGTTTTTCTACAAAATAAAAAAAATTGCCATATTTATGCTATATTTGGCTTGGAGACTAAGTATCAAAATGTGTTGGTCAAAACTGTCAGTGAAAGTACCAAGAATTGCTTTCTTTCATGATCTGATATTTGGGATCATTGAATTTTGCACTTAAAAAACCAAATACTTTGATTTTCTGCTCATTTTGTTTCTGAAATCGGAGGTAAGTGCGACTTCTGGCTCTTGCTTCCAAGTCCATCCTCATGTGGATTCTCCTGCCCTTATAAGCCTTCTCCCATCCTGACTGCCTTTAACTCTAATGGTGACTCAACTATGTGTTTGGATGTTTCGCCAATAACTCAAATCTGCTGTTTTCCCATCACAATAGTATTCTCCATTACTTTTTGTTTTGTTCTGTTTTTCAGCAATAGTAATAGTAATTCATGTAATTGTAGGATGTTTGTTTAATATAAATTCTTAGTCCTATCTGGAAATATTTAAAACACCATGTTCTTTGGAAGCCCCTAAGGAATAATATTTTAACACATAGCTTTTATTTTCACCGAGCCCACATTAAGCCAAGGTAATTTTGTTCCACGTTGTGTAATGTCCTCACTTGTGATTATTTCTGCAGGTTTCTCGTTTTCTTTTTTAAATCACAACAACTGAAGGGCAACAACAGCTGCTGGAGTTAAGTTTGTCAGACATTTTGTTAATTTTCCCCTTTGCATGAACAGGTTCCATTACCACCACCAAACTGGGTATATGTTGAGGTTGCCACCCGCTGGTGAAACAGAGAATTTTCGTTTTCACCAATAAGGAAACATACTTGTTTTCTGTTTTCAGAGTATGGGCTCGTATATTTAGATTCTTTAAAAAATGTATTTCAAACTCCATTAAAAGAATAAAGAATTTCATTATTATGAAACAATTTAAAGCTTTATGGGAAGAACAAAAAAGCCATTGTTATAAAACCATTTAGAAACCTTTATTTACATCTCTTGTAGCCTCTACAAAGTGGTGAAGTGGAAAAAAAAAAAAGGCTTAGAATTAATTATGCCAAAGTGTTGTCCGTGGTTGCTGTTGAATACTAAGATTAAGAGGGATTAAACTAATTTTTGTTGCTTCTTTACACTTTTATTTAGTTTTTTTTCTGCAGAAAGCTTGTATTGCTTTAACAGAAAATATAAATCTGAAGGGGAAAAATAACTATATGTGTGTATATAAATCGAAATGTAAGTCTTCAATAACAGCACTTTATAGAGTGTTAAAAGAAAAAAAAGCACCACCCTAAATCAATGCCACATTTAACTAAACAGATACAAAAGGAACAAAAGCTCTGAGATTGAACTGCGGCTTTCATCACTCCACTAGCACAAATTTTAAATTCAAATGCATACATAAGAATTTATTATGTGATAAAGATGCCATTTCAACTTCATGAGCAAGGATGCTTGGTTACCTCACATCATTTACCAAATAAATTCCACATGTGAAAATTAAAAACATAAAATAATTTTTGAAATACAGAAATGAATATTTAAGCAAAAATGCAAAGGAAAAATTGTAAAGGAAAATATTGAAAACTTCTGTGTAAGAATATTACCATAAAAACAAAGGAGAAGCTGGGAAAAAATATTTATATCATATAGAACTGACAAATATTTTTTAAAAGGCCTATGAGCATTTGAAAAAACAGTTAAACTTCATTACTAATCAAAGGATTGCACATTTTTTTGACATGAAAAATTTAGCTGTACATTGGCCAAGATTTAAAAAATACCAATGTTGTCAACTATAGAGCTATTTTGCTATTTAAAAGTATTCCTTAAAAAGGTATTTAATGACATGAAAAAATACCCATATCAAATTTAGTTTACAAATAGGATTTAAATAATAATGTAGTTTATTTATATCTCTCCAGAAAAATATTATTCCAAAGTTTTAATAGTATTTTTTGAATTATTAGAGTTATTGGTGATAATATCCTTCTTCATGCATTTCTGTATTTTTTGACTTTTGGCAGCAAAAATTACAAATCTACAATATGCTCATTAAAATTTACCTGAGTACAAAATAATATAGGTAGTTTGATTACTAATTAATAAAAATAAAAGCATTTATATATATATACATATCTGTATAATTCATCTATGTAGATTAAAATTGCTTTAGGGTTTAATAGTGATTATTTGTATGGTTATTACTTTGTTTATATTTCTGTGGTTATAGGTGATTATTTCCTTCATCATTCATTTTGTAATTATTTTATTACTGATAAAAATGTACATTGTATTTACTGAAAATCATCTTTAGAAAGATAGGGAAAGACATGGAAAATATTAATGAAAACTTAATAGTTAAATGAGCGAACATATATGTAGTATATGCAGTTTGGTAGAAGTAGAAGCATTTATTTTATTCATACGTATATATGAATAGATTTTTTATTTTTTTATGAATAGATTTTTTAAACTTGGAAGGGCAATGTTTTAAAGGTTTAATGGTGATTATATTAATATAGTTGATAGTTTTATTTTTCTGACTATTTAACTAGAAACGATAAAGTCTATCCATATATATATCAAATATATACGTTGAATTTTATACTTTAAATGTGTTCAGTTTATTGTGTTGATACTTCAGTAAAGTTAAAATACGTAGTTTAAAACTGCTGCTCAATAGCAACACAGAAACAGTTCTCTTCTTAAAAGAAAATTAAATGTTTAAAAAATGTAGTGTTACTTTTAACTAGCCCAATGTTTATTTCATCCCATTTGTAGATATGTAGAATACACAAGACATTTAAAAATATTTCTTCACTGGCATTTGGCACAGTAATGAATCAGCATTTTAAAACAGCTTACACAAATTTGGATCTGCACATTCTTTTCTAGGATGGGGGAATGGTGTGGAATAGCTCTACTTATCAAGATAATGTTAATCCCTATCATGTGCAAGGAGCCAAGTACCTCATGGAAACAGCTATTTTTCCATTGAAAGAAGGTGATTTCTTACAATTAACAAACTTACACAAGCAAAGAAACATGATTTGACTTTTCAGAAGGAAACCACTTACTCAGATATTAGAGTCTCTCATTAACACATCCTGTGCCTCAGCAGTAATTTTATTGATTATGTGAACTGTTAAATAGTCCATCTGCAATGCAAATGTAACTTTAAAATTAAAAACCTGACATCAATTTATTTTCCTCCAGCAACTTCAGAGCTAAATTAAATAAAACCCTTGATTTGAGGCAGCCAGCTTTTTCTGATAAAGCTTTCAAATATCCGGCATGTTAAAAGTGTGTTGCTAGGTACGTGAAAGATGATACTAGACAAAGAACGACACTGTTTCAATCATTTTTTAATAAAGGAAAATATACAGCTCTCCTGTGTCGCTGCACACTGCTCGACTGGTGGGCAATACTAATATGTGTCCAGAGATACAATGATGTATCTGCTAGTCTTGCCGAGCTGTGCTGAGACCTCTTGTCCTGATGCTCCTGTGTGACAGCTGGCTGTGTCGTCCATTCTGCCTTACTTGCAGGGCTCGCACTTGAAAACCCAAGCAGCTAATTTTAAAATAGTAATGCATGGCACAGGCGTAAAGAATGAATGAAAATACTCATCCCTGAGGCATGTCATGAGTTGATTATAATAAAAATTCCTTAATTATTTATTAGTAGCTTTATAAATCACTCTGGTTTTGCTGAAGGGTATAAACTGTGAGATGGGAGAGCAGAGCTGGGAGGTGAAATTGTCAGGGGACACTGTAGTGCAGGGTTTCATACACCACACAGATGCCTTTTGACTTTATCCTGTAAGTGATGTGGAAACAGAAATCTTTTAACAGGAGATTGAAAGGTCAGATTTGTGTTTTCTCTGTGTGATAGCAGATGGATTTGAGGGGGACAGGAAGAGAGGCAGGTGGCAGTTAAGGTGAAAGACCATGAAAGCCTAAAGTTGCAGTACAGGGGGAAAAGATGAGAGGAAGCACTAAAATATGTGAAGAGGAAAGCATGTGGGGAAAACATTCAGAAGGATCTGGTAGTTGAGTGAATATGGCGGCCAGAGGTAAAGTCGAGGAAAGAATTGAGTTTTCTTCTTTGTATAACTGGGTGGATGGTTAACACCCTTAACTGATATTGAAATCACAGGTGCTGATGGCTAGTAGAGGGGGAAACATAAGTGGCTGGTTGACCTACTTTGCTAATGGATACATGCAGTCACTCAGAAATTTTACAAGAGCAAATTGTGTAGACAGACATACAATAAACAATGACAGTAAAATTACAGACAAAACCGTCCAACTAAATCACAAAAGGCCAGGCCAGGAAAGCGTAAGAACCTTTTTATGAAGCTGATGTCAGAGACATGAACAAAGATGGAACAATTAGATTGCATTAATTGTATTTGTTATGTTGCAATGGCAATGATTTTACTCCCAGCAATAATGAGCTCTGTTATAATGGGCATTCACCTTGTATCCCACCTATTCATTCATTAGAATGAGGTTTTTTTCCCCCTTTTACAAAGTAAATACACAATAAGATCAAATAAATTTTGATGATTGCCAACAGATGGTGAGGGGCTCAACCTCAGACCATCTGATCTTTCGCTTTTCAGTTCTTTCCGGCTGTTCTTTCTACTTAATTACCTTCCCCTCACTTCCTAATCCCTTCCATGTAATTCGACACCAAGATTGGGTCTAGCACTCTCTATTAATTTTCCACAGCCTACACTCCTTTCTGATAAGATATTCTTTCTTTGTAGCTGTGTTGCTAATGGATCTAAACAGTCTGGTTTTAGCAGAACCTTTCAATCCTACTTGAACCATGTCTTTGCTCAATTTATTAATTCAGTTTAATGCTGAGAATTTAAAACTGACTCTTACAGTTTAATCTCATTTCACATCTGACACAATGGATCAACCACCAGTAATTTTACACAATCAAAGAACTATTTTAACTGACCTGTCTTTTAAATCCTTCTCATATGAGACATTTATTTTTTCCAATCACTGAAACAGACTTACCAGAGTGATATATGTGTTTCGGTGAGAAATTTCCTTTATTACATGAATGTGTCTATGCATTTTTTATGAATGGAGCAGAGAGTGTTTGCTGTAATAGGTATTTTAATGAAATTTTAGGCAAGTGCATAAAGGATAGGAATTCAGGGAAGCTCAGAAGGCATCTCCTAATGTAATTTACTCTGTATATTTACATAATCCGTATCTAGATAGGATATCTTCTTTTTTCTTTGGACAAGTACAATTTAATGTCCAGTTCAGTGTAAGGAGGGTGTTTCTGTGTCCTGTTCAATAGTCCCTAATAATGCTGCTTTACTGAGGTAGACTAATAGAATTCTGCTGATTGAGACTTCCTGCACTATACGTACGTATGTTCTCATCTTTCTGTTGTGTTTAGCAGCAGTTTGTTTAACCAAGTGCTTGTTCTTTTGATATAGAGATTGCACATCAAATACTATATACTGCTAAGCATTTGTAATAAAATAAGGCTTGGTTTTAAAGATAGCATCTGTGTTTTGTGAGTGCCAGTTAAAAACAGTCACTTTTTTTCTGATAATGAAAACAATAAATGTTCATTTAAAATTTTTTTTAAATACAGAAAAATAAGAGGAGAAAACAACAATACCCATCATCTCATTAGAGATGATGGCTATTAAATTTTTGCATATACTCTTTCTGGATCTTGTATGCATATCTGTATAAAATGAAAATTTTAAAGTAGTCTTGGACTTGTAGATAATGATATACACAGATAATCACTACACACATTTAACTTATGTGAATTTTACTCTGTGTGTGTGTGAGAGGACAATTTAAATAGATTTTAAAAGTTTTCCCCTTCGTTTTGTTCCCAAGTATATGCCCCAGAATAAGCACGAGATGGATGATAGGAATTTACTGTTTCCTCAGTCTCTGTGCCTCAATTCCTGTGTATCTTTTATGGTATGTGCATCTTGCTACAGTGACCATGACTCCAGTGGTAAAAATACATGTGTTTCCTACAACAAGGTCTAAACTCAGGCTAGTTGCTTTGATACTCAATCACAGACAAAATTACCTATTCTAAGGCTAAAAAGGAAAACTATGACACAGTTATAGTATTTGCTATCCAACGTGGAGATTTTCAAGGGTAATGTTAACTATATGAGATTTTTTTCATCATGATTTAAAAACCTGTCTCCTGCCTGAGAGTCAGCTTCACTGTAATCTACTTGTTTATTTTAGTATATAGTTATTAATTCCCCCATATCACTAAATATTCTTTGAGAACATTCTTCATAACCGTATTGCAACCCATCATATGGATGTGCCATATCTACTCTAACCAATTCACTATTATTAGACATTTGGTTAATTTCCAATCTTTTGCTATAAATAAGGCTATGACAACTGTTGCGCCTGAGATAGGATACGAGAGTCAGTCATTATTTTTGCACGAGTACTTACTGCTGTTGTAGTGTCTTTCCTTCAGGCCCTTCTATCAGGTTCATGCTGATAAGATATAGGAGGCGGGAGAATGTGATTGCACCATAGCCAACTGGGGATTGACTTCAGTGGAAGAGGAGGCAGTCAGACATACATTTTTGAGTACAACCTTTCGGTGTTTCTCGGAGACTCCTTACCAGGACACCTCCTGTTCAGAGGGTTGGATTGGCACTTAGACATGCGAACCAGTTCAAGGGGGTGGATTTGCTGTGGCTTTTTTGAGAGCTCCAGGGTTCTGGTTCCTTCTGTCAGCTTCATGCTGCAAATAGCCATGGCATTTCTCAAAGTTCGAAGACTTCTGTGATTCATGGGCTTGTCTTTCACACCAGCACAGCCCTCCCTCTCCAAGCTTAGGTTGCTCTGGGCAGCTGTGCAAGAGGACAGCTATGTGCTCGGACTTGGGCAAGGGTAGCAAAACTAGAGTCTCACTCTTCATACAAACTCTGCTTGTTCAAAAAAATTAAGGGTTCATTTCCTAGGATACATTCCAGGGTGTGGAATAATAACTGCTCAAAAGTATAAAAATATTTTTAAGGCTTTTGGTATATAGTGATAAATTGCTCCCCAGAGATTTTGTACTGATTTATACTCATGCCAGCTGTGCATGAGACTTGTATTTTGGCTAAAACACTATTATTTTTAAAAGGAGGATAGCTATCGACCAGTTAAGATCGTACTTTTTGTTTCTTATTAGACAACTTTTTTTGTGTGTGTGTATTTAATGACATTTTGTCTTTTTTTTTTCTTTTCAGAATTCATTGTTCTTTGTCCCCACCACCCAAGTTTTTTGGTGCAAGTACGTGTTTTTTTAATGTCTAAGAACTTTTTGTGTTTTATGTTCTTGTTTAAAGACAAAGTACTCAAACCACATGAAATAAGATACACATTTTTCAGGAGGAAGATGTGACAGGAGGAGAGTGAGAGGATAGATAGGCTGCATACGTCCAAATAGAGATGTTGCTTATGGCCTTTCATGCCCTTGCCCCCCTGAAAAATCACCCCACCCGTGGCTTCTGAGGCCTAGGTGGCCAGGTGTTATACCACATGACTTTAATGATCACAGTTGATGGGATGTCTACTCAAAGGTCATCAGTTAATAGGCTGCCACGGGATTTATGAACTGCACTGAAATCTTTTCCTAAGGAATTAGGATACCAAGTTAAAAAAAAAAGCTGCCAATTAATAGTAAATCTAAAAAGACAAACATGCGGAATATGAATGAACCAGATTAGTGGTAGAGCTGCAGAGAAAAGGGTCACAAATTCCTGCTCCTGAGATCTCTGAAGCCACCTCAAATAGAGAGGCACATTCCAGCTCTGGTTTCAGCAAAGCTGTTTACCTTTCCCACTCTAAGTATGTCCCTGCCAGCATGAACTTCCCTGAGTCATCTCTATTATTCACAATTAAGTGAACTTGAAGGAACAGAATGGTTCTGAGGCGAAGTACGTACGCTACAGATTTAAAACTATCTCAGTTAGAATTCCATACATATCCCAGCAGAGTCATTTTTATAGTTAATTCTTTGATTTAACACTTTGTTCAACGTAAAATCATTGAGCATGCAGTCTGTATTAGGTTTTGGGCTAGGTGATAAAGGAGATATGGGGACAAATCAAACAATCTCTGTGATCTAGAAGCATATAGTTCCATCACACTTTTCTACATAGTGGGGTCTTTCCTTACTGCAGAGTGTCAGATCAATGGTGACCAACTAGTTGCTAGGCAACTTGAAAGATAGGAATACAGATCTGAGGCAGCTCCATTCTGATATGTATTTTTCTTCAAAATGTTTGTCAAGAACTGTGGAGGGTCTGAAATTTTCTCTGCTTTAAAGCAGAGACGTTAGCCAGCCGTAGTTTTAACAGATGCTGGCAGAAGACATGTGACTTCTAGGTCAGAGACAAAGGAGATATTACTCACAGCAAGGCAAGCAACAGAAGCTTTATGTTTGCTTCCCGTTCCCTTGGCCCCAAGGCCTATGGGAGCAGTGCAGAGCAACCCAGCTGGACCCGTCACAGCAGAAGAACACAAAGCACAGGGAACCCAAATGTTTTACAGTGGGCTGCAAGCAAAGGTGCCAGACATTTGCCCTGTGGGGAAACATTATCTTTATTTTATTGGACAGTAACCTGTTCTCCACTCTGGAAGGAGACACCATCTCCCTCTTTCAGGGCTGTCCACTATCAGTGTATGAACATCCTTGAAAAGGTAGTCCACAACAAATGTCATCAGTATCTTTGTCTGCAAGATATTTTGTGGAATTGTCTCCCTACAATATTTTTTCTCTGGCTAATTTTTTTAGGCCAAATTTCTGGTCTTGTTTCTACTAAGTCTAAGTATCTATTTACTCCAAGATCACCCAGTAGTCCTCTATTTTTGCTGTTCACTCTATATCCTGTTTACTAGGTATATGAGTTAAAGATTTTTGTTTTATGTAATAGAAATCAACTTTCCTCTAACCTAAGCGAAATAGATAGTGGAAGGATACTGGGTTATTTCATAATTCAAAGCATGACCCCAAACCTCCTACTGTTCTACAACCTCATCAGCAGAAGTTTATGGCCACCTCTAGAGTGCTGTCATTAGCATGCCTCAACTTCACTGGCTCCCGGTCTCTGTCATTCTCCACTCCAAGTTTTACATTCTCAGGAAAAAGGAGTCAAATGGCCCAGTTGGCTAAGGATCTTCTCTTTTTTTTTTTTTTTTTTTCAGTTATAGAAGGGGAGAGGGCCATAAAATCATAGGCCTAGTAAATCTTGGCTGTTCCCAAATTAGGAGAGATCATTTCTTGGGAGGTTTGGAAGCCTTCCCACTTGCTTCCTACTCTGTCTGGATTTGTTTTGATTGATATTCCATTGCTCATGAGAGAAATACAGTTATTGTATGCAATTTCTTTTTTAAAATCAATTAAATACAGTTTTTCTTTGTTATTTTCTTGGCCATCTCCTGCCTTTTCTCAAAAAAAAAAAAAAAATTTTTTTTTTTGAGTCATTTTGTGACCTGATCCAATTTAGTGATTCAAGAGTTTTGGGTAAATATAGGTAGCTTCTAGTGGTTGGACATCAGTTGGACTATCTGTCTTGTCAATCTTCTTATTAAGTAGCAGGCTACTAGTAGAGCAAGGCTTAGCTCAAACTTTGTTAATATTAAATATTTATTAGCTAGTCATTTATCCTCACAATCATTATTTCAACAATAAAAATTTATTTTTCACAGTTTTTATGCTAAGTAATATTTCTCCTGACATAGATTTCAATAATGCCCACAGTAGCCACCTCTACAGCTTGGATTTTTCTAATTAGGCTATCTCCAAGTTTACTTCATCAGCCCTGGAGTGTGGACTAATGTTACCTTATTGCCCACACGCACATATATACATGAGACTCCTGTGGAAGTATTTTTTAAAGTAAATTACCAGACCACAATATAATAGGTCAGAATTTAGGCATTTAGTCATGCACTCATGCTAATTTCCATATTCCTTTGTAATTAACATTCCTCCTGACTGGATTAATTGGGTTTGCAATAAGTAATCACATTTATAATACTGCAACTGTTCCCAAATTAATTGCTCACGAGTTCAATGAGCCATTACATGTTCTCATTTAAAGCAGTTTAGAGAGCCCATGATTTTAGTGCTGTGGTCCTAAACATTTTGGGGAGAGGGTCACAGAATCATCCAAGAATGTGTCAGTAACACGGTGACAGCAATAAACCAGTGGTTCCCAAACTTTGAGAGTACGTGGGAATCACCTCAATGGTAGTCATTGAAAATGAAGATGACTTGACTCCCCCCCCCCCAACAATTACGGTTAGGGCTCTGTATGGACTCTGGAAAAACTTTAAGTATTACACATCATCTTCCTAGAAAAAGGCACATTTGCACCTACTTCCCCCTTCACCAGTGATCTTAAGGAGTGTTTTAGAACCCTGTGTCATTAGTCGAGTACAATTTTCCTCAGCACTGGCTGCATATTACAATCACCAAGGGAGTTTTAAAACAATATTTCAGACCAATTAAATCATAATATGAGTGATGTAGGGTGACTAAACTGTCCGCATGGTTTTTTTTCCCCCAACCCAGAATGGAGACTAGAGATTTTTCCCAGTGTATCAATCTATTTTACTGAATTAGACTCACTTGACAGATACCTAGCAAAAATGATAATAAAAAGAAGACCACTTACCCTATAAATCTTACAAAATATACAGTTTAATTTGAGTATTGGTGAGAAGGCACATCGTTTTTGGCATTGATTTGTCTTTCTCTCTTCAAAGGTTCAAAGGATTTAGTGGACTTTGGACTCTGATAGATAGCCCTCCCTACCTTGGGAGAAGAAAAGCAAGGCTCTTCTTAAAATTTATGGTGACAAGGTGAGTGTTTATTGTGATATTTTAGTTGAAGAAAATCTAAGAATACATGCAGAGCTTCACGTTGGCTGTAAGTTTACTATATTTTAATATTTAATGAGAAATAAATATTCATTATGAATAAATCCGGAGAAATGGTTAAATGGGCAATTTTCTAGATGTTATCTGAGTAAAGTCTTTTTTTATTCTTTTGATTAGGAATGTATCTTATGATGAGCAAAGTAGTCGATGGAAACTTTAGTGACATTGGTAAGTTTAAAAAAATTTTTTAGACTTTTGTATTATAAGGAAGAGGAGACCTGTAATCAGTGATAGAAAAACCATGTGGGAAATGACTATAATCCAACTTCTTTGAACTGGATCCACTTATAATAGACATTCAAAGCACTGGCAATAGTAGGTGATTTAATGATGTTTAAAGTCCTTGAGTAAATTCATATAGGCCAAGAAATTTCCCCAAGTACATGAATTTAATAATTACTATTATTTCTTGTGCTGATAACTCTTGAGTTAGAATTTCTGCTGCCAGAGAAAAAGTTTTAGAAACTTGAATTGTGAAAATTAAGTGTCAGGAGTTTGGCTAATTCAACATGTGTGTATGAGTTGTAGTCCATTTGTGTACAAGAACTGGCTTCCAAGTAAGCAAAGGGCTGTTGGCTCCTCTCAGAAAGCTTTGTCTCCCAAATCGGATGAACCTAATGGCATATGGCAGAGCCTAGTTGAATACAAAAAAAAAATTTTTTTTTTTTTGCAGAAGTTTTACCTTTTTGTTTGTAATGTTGAGGTTGGAATGTTTTTTTCCTTGTAAAAAATTGAGATTTTCAAGTTTCTAATAAAATCTCAGTACTTTTTTTTTTTTCCTGTTAGTCACAATACAGTACAACATTTGTTTTTGATGTAGTGTGCAATGATTCATTGTTTGCTTTTTTACTGGATTGTGGAGAAGGATTCACCAGAACCGTGAGGGTTTGGAAGTTTGCTGGAATCTGTTTGTAGTGGGAGAAATTGAAGTGTCACTGAACTGGAGATGCGCTCGCAGTTTAGGCCACTGCCCTCAGAAGCCGGCACTCCTGGAAGGGTGAGGACGGAGCCCAGGGCTTCAGGGAAGATGCAGCCTTGGGGGGACTGGGGCCCAAGGCGGCAGCGGTGCTGCGCGCTCACTCTCCACCCACGCTCCAAGCCGCTGTGTTTTCCCATTTCCGATCCCAGCCGTCGGTGGGCAGTTCGTCCTTATCCCCATCTTACAGAGGAGGAAATGGTGGAGACAGGGCTCATATGCAGAGAGCTCTGCTGCCGAAGCCCCTGTTCTTTCTGTCACATCCTCTTGTGTCCCTTCTGTATAACCCCCAAGACTCCTTGCTTCACTCCTGGAGTTACTCACTGATTGTGGGTCAACATTTGTAGCACTGGACAGCTCTACTCACCCAAGAGGCCATTCTCCCGTTCTCCCCTTGAGCTTACGTTTGCCTCCTTCTGTTTTACCAGCTTCACGGGAGAGAGATTAAGGGTAGATGTAAACGGGTAAAAAAAAGGCGGGGGGGGGGCATTGAGGACATGAAGGTAGGGTGCCACGGAAGCTGGAGGGAAGGCTGTGCGTCTGGGGCAGACAGGAAATAGGCACAGGAGGCCGTTCTGTTTTCTCCTCTGAAATCGGAGTTTTCATTCTTGGATGGTGTGCATGTGGCTGCGGTCGAAGACGGGGGCGTTCTATGATCCAGTCAGCAGGGGGAGCAGTGAACTCAAAGTGACATCCCGCAGGGAGAGAAAGGCCATCTACTCAGCACGGTGGTTTATGAGTAGGTGTTCTTATTCTGCCTGGCATTAATCGAGTCCATTAAAAAAATTGTTTCTGCTTTTCCCCCCATGCTGTTGACGGTTAGTTAAGTCATTGGGCACCAAGAGCAATGCTGCACTAGAAAAAATTCATTTTCGTGGCATTTTGTGTTTGTGAATTTCTTTAAATATGTAATGAATTGCCATTTTAAAGATGCCTTTCTAGAGTCCATGAAGATTGTTAATTCTGGCCAAAATTACTTATAGCTTGGGGTCAAAATAATAGCTCTGTTTGGAAAGAGCCAGATGAGGAGGAGACATTTGGTTCTGGGATGAAGTTCCCTGAAGAACATGTTTGAATTATTGTCCTTACAGTTTTTTATAGTACCAGGAATTGCGATTTCTTTTAGGTTAAACTTCTTTAAAAAAAAAAAAAAACAACAACAAAAACCTAATGCATGCATATTTTACCTAAAAAGGATAACTCAATAATTAGTTCCCATTACTGAATTTGTTTGTTCTTGTTTGTGGACAGGTGCACTTTGATATTGGTAAGTCCAACTCTGGGTCATAAAGCATCTGCAAAGCCTTGTAAAAACGTAGGAGAGAGGCCCCATGGCAGGGAAGTAGAAGAATGAAAGACAAACCTCTATTTTAACATGGGTCGGTGCTGGTTGTTTCTCCGAGGCCTTAGGACAGGAGAAGCAGCATGTTCTGGGTATGAGACCCAAGATGAGATAGTTCAGGAAAGCCCAGGGTTTATTAAATAAGTAATACTGCCTTTGTGCGGTAGTTCATAACATGATTTTTGGTCACGAACCCTTTTGAAGTATCTGAAGAAAGTTATGGACCCATCCCCAAGAAAAATGCACATACACACAAAATTTAGCACCCTATTTCAGGACTTCACTGATGTTCTGCCCTCCCCCGAAGCCCATTGTGGATCCTTGTTTAGGGCACTGGTCTCTCCAGTAGACGGTGGGAATGGGCATGCAGGCAGTGTGTAAAATGATCCACTGGAGTGTGGAATTTCCTATTTGTATTCATTTTCTCTCTTTTAAAGGCTTATTTTTCCCATGTAGGTTTTACATTGCACATTGCACATTAGTACCGTAGTACATAGTACGTGCATAGCATTTATATATTAATAGATTAACAAAATAAATTATAAGGGCTCACATTTTTTTTTTTTTTTACTGACGAGGGAGGCATGACTCAAAATTGATCGATTACCAATTTAAAGAGTGGTACTAATTGAATTTAAATTCTAGACTCTGTTCTCCATACATTGGAGGGCCAGGGATAGGAGGTTAACTCAAGAGGTGACGACTGGTGACTGGAAATGTTGGACCTAATGATGGCACGTAACGTTTGCCCCCGCTTCACAAAGCACATTCACATCTGCCCCATTCAGTCCTCCTGGTGGTTCTGTGGGCTATATATAGGTAGAGCGGGTGCGCGGATGGAAATCTCCGAAAGCAGGCAGGTTCACCAAGTTCTTAGAGAACTGAAGGGACTTTCCCAAGTGCCCTTGGCCAGTGGGTGGTGGAGCTGGCGCACATAACCGTGGCTGCTGACCATAATTTGTTATGTGCTAATTTGGCCCAGCAGCAGGGATAAGTCAATCATTATGGGCCGTTGATGGCCCCAAAGCTGCTGTTACTGGCGCTCCCTGTGGACACTGAGTTGTTGAATCCCTGGCTGATCCAGGCATGGGGATAGAAAGCATATTTTAGTTACTTGATCAGAGGGCCAGGAAGCCGAGCTAACAATTCAGCATTAGCTCTCTCCTGTTGGTACTGTAATACCAACATATTTCAAAACAGATAGAGGGCTCTGGAAGGGTTTAGATATATCTATGTACAAAAAAGATTTACAATGGGTTATTAAATGGGAGTTTTGAGGCTGGTTTCTCAGGAAGTGCCAACCACTCTTTCTCCCAAATTTCCCTTGGTGCCATTGTCAAAGGCAAAGTACTCATCTAGATGGATTGTTGTTCTGACCCAAAATGATATTTCCAACTTTTCTTATATATAATCCAATTTCTGAACTTCTTTTTCAGTGATATTAAGTGGAATAGCAGAAAACAGTATTTTGGCATTAAAGATAATAAATGTGTTCTGTGTTGGTCAGGTGTCCTTGCTCTTTGCCAGTGCATTAGCTGTATTGATTTTTGAATTTTAAATGACCCTTTTTACCAGACTTGATTAATGTCTCATCCCCCAGTCTTGGCTCCCTGCTCCTTCCTTCTCTCATACACGATCTTCTTCCCTCTCAGACTGGCACGAGTTAGAGGCGGCTGACCTTCATGGGACCAAGGGTCAGGAAATGTGGTGAGGAGGGTCCCTTGGGCCTGGTGATTAGCCTCTAAAGATGGGGGTGGGGACTGGTTGTGCAAGGGTCAAGCCTCCAGTGCTCAGCCCAGGCCCTGGGAACACTCACAGTGGACCTCCTGGCTTGGTAAGTATCAGACGGTTCTAATATGTGGCTTCCAGAGAAGAAGCCTCTGGCCAGAGAGAGGCTTTGAAAGTAAAATGAGATCTCTGGCAAAAACTAGCCAGCTAAACCCAAATGTCACTTGCTGCATGAAGCTAAGATTCATTTTCCGTCATTCCCTCTCATTAATTAATAGTGTCCTCCACTATCCTCAGAGGACACTTTGTTTAATACTGTGTTCACACATTATTTTATTCTCTCTCTGCAGCTGTACAGTGGAACCCCCTACGAATGCTGCTGCCTGGTATGTATGGCTTTGTGCACCCCTCCCTGGGGCCCCCAGTGTGGCCGGGTCACAGTAAGGGATGACTCTGAGGCTGGGCTTTGCTTTCTCTTGCAGAAGAGAAGTGGGTGGGAGGTGGACCACTTTTGCCTTGGAGATGGCCACTCCTCAGCCAGGGTTGTGTTCGCTGCTTATTTCTTTTTGTTATCTTTTAAGGGTAAATTAGTTGTAAATGATGAAGGTGATATAACTACATTACAGCAAATTTGGAAAATTTAGGCATAAAAGTCATTCCTCCATGAATGCACCTACTCTTAGCATTTTGATCTGCATGTTTGATATTATTTCTAATGACAGTGTACTTGAATGTGATATTTTAAAGATTATAACATTCCATTCTAGGTATTTTGTTGTTGTTTAATCATCCTCATAAATGTTATTGGGATATCAAAATAGATTTCACTATTTCCCTATTGCTGTCTATTAGATATACCATTATTCATTCCTTTTCAGTATTGTTTGGATACGCCATCATTTATTTCCTCATTGTTATTTATCAGATACACTGATATATGTTTATTATATATATATCTGTATATATGTATCTATATATATCTGTATACAGATATATATTTGTCAGATATACATTATATATTGTTTTTTGAACTATTTTCCTGTAATCCCACATTCATGATTAAATGATTATTAATGCCTGTTAGCTTAAGAAATCTGCCTGTTTGGATTCAATCTGACAAAGAGCATTGTTAACATCTAGCATAGTGTTTGGCCCTCAGCTTGTACTCACAAAATGACTTCTTCCTTCTTCACTTTTGCCTTCTTTAAGCCAACTTTCTTGGACTGCGGACCTGAGGGCATAACATACTGAAGAAACCCAGAGATTTTTGACTGGTTATCATGTAAGTTTGCGCTGACCATTTCAATTAATTTGTTGGGAGCACTCGTATTCTGATTACAGGGGTTTCGTTTTCTTTGTGTCATTAGGTCAGGTATATTGATTCATTCTTGCCAGATACAAACTGTTAGAACTTCAAAGGGCTGTGGAAATCACATTGGGTGGATGCACAACACAATTCTGCAAGGTGCTTAATACTGATTTCTTACTAAATCCTAATTTGGTGGTTGAGGACTGGGAATCTGCATTTTAAAAAGCATCCCTGTGTTCTGATTCAGGTGGTGGACAGACCATAATCTGAAGTTACCATTTGGTTAGTAGACCTTGCTGACTTTTTAGAGCTGATGTTAGATTTTCATCATATTCAGTCTTTTGCTTTTAAAACTAATTGAATCTTGAGAGGACTTATTTCAGGAGGCAAATATTACAATCACAATTATGTTCTGCAACAGGAAATAAGCTCTAAATGATCTTAACATTTTACTTGACACATTACTATGTTTAAGTGTATTAAAGATGTCATTGAGAGGTGCAGGGGAGGAAAATGAACTTGATTTGGCAGGTAGGTGTTCATGGTACTATTATCCACAGCTGTCTCTGCTGATTGACGGCACACACATTACCTCCTAGCAGGCATTGTACTCACTTGCATCAGATTTAAGTGTATGGCATTTTTACTGACTATTTGAAACTGTTTTAGTTAATAGTATTAATTGTACGTAGACCAACTTTCAGCCACTGTTTCAAAGTGCTTAATAGATAACACACCAGAAGGTTCTGTGGATCTCTGTGTGGAGTAAACTTAGGTCTACAGTAGCATTTGCTTAAGTCTTATGTATTTTGGGTAGGGCAAATGGTTTATAGTTCAGAGAGGGAATCTCCCCCCATACTATAGATAAGGAAATTAGACACGGAAAGGTAAAGAGCTTGAGGTCACTCAGCCACAAGGAGCAGTCACAATTGGAGCTCAGATCTCCTGGGTCCTTGTTCTCTGCTCTTTCTACTGTACCAAGTTGCCTTTTTTGCATAGTTTCTATCTAATGAGAAACATTCAGTCTAATGGCTGGTAGAGATGCTATAATCCATATTTATATTGCAAAGAGCATCAAAGCAAGGAATTCTACTCAGTATTTTCTTTTGGAAAACCAAACATGCTTTATTTCATTTTTTTCACAATTTATTTAAACATCTCACATATACAAAATAGGTACAATTTAATTTTTCTGCTTGTCCGAGAAACAAGGCTTCTTTTGGTACCACGGGAGAGGATGAAAATGAGACTGGCAAAGAACAAATGCTGAATTTAAAGAAGAGGACAAGGTTGGGCAAGTGATCTGCATACTTTTATTTGGGAATAAGATGTAAAATACTGATGCTAAATCAATGAAAAAATACACAATACAACTCATTACAGAGGATTATTTCTTCTCAAATTCTTCTAGCACCATCAACGGTCTTCAAGTATCTGAAATACTATTAGCACCTTTGTATTCTGAACAAAACAAGTACCTCAGCTCATCTCGGTCTAGGTCAGCACCTATTGATGTGGATCACACTCACAGGACAGTGTTTTGAGGTAGTTTCAAACCTTTGGAAGTTTGGGTTTTAAACTTCCCTCTGTGGAAGATATTCAAAAGCCACAAGTGGTGCAAATGTTCATGGTTTTTATTTTTCAATTTTTATTTTGGTTTTCTTACAAAGGTTGACATTTTCCACAACAGGTGTTAAGAGTGTTGAAAAAAAAAATTCCAAATCTTTTTTGGGGGGTGGGGGAGGAGGGAATGAATGAAATCGTATTGCACTATGCTCTGATCAATCCTTCTCCTTCTCTTTTGCCCACAATTTAAGCAAGTAGATGTGCAGAGGAAATGGAAGGACTCAGCTCTCAGTTAAGAAAAGAAGAAAAAGAAAGAAATGGCAAAGAGAGAAAGTTTTTTCAGATTTCTTTTCTTTTTTTAATTTAGGTTGAGTTCATTTATTTGAAACAGACTGGGCCAACGTCCACCCTGAATTCTTGGTCAGCACCACCGATGTCCAAAGGTGCAATATCAAGGATAGGCAGGCGGGAGGGCTTATTTGTTTTGTATTCAATGATTGTCTTTCTCCATTCATTCGTCTTTTTCTGTTTAAGAAAGAAAAAAAAATGTACATATATACATATATAAAGTAGCACTACCTAGATAGTTAAGAACCACTTTGGGGCCTGTTCACTCTATGAGCCCGGATGCAGGTTCATCCTCAAGTGTGTCCCAGATCACCATGTTCATCTTTGAAACAGAAGCATCAGGGGTGTTTTTAGGGAGAGAGGTTTCCTACCAGTCTAATTTTTTAAAAGAAAGTTTCAATACATCTTCCAAGTGGTTTATTGCTACAGTATCATTTTCAGGATGTGTGTATGTGTGTGTTGGTAGGGAGAGCTGCGTGGGTATGCTGTGAGTAAATTTTAATTTTTCTTCAATGTATAGCATATTGTAAGAAAAATTATATGCAGACCATACTAGTAAGTCAAGTAGCGTGCATATCACTATAAATTATAGCTTGGGACCTTTTAACCTCAAGGAATTTTAAGTTAACGGGAAGACATCATCATTTAACAAGCTTATGTTTAAAGAAAAACCACTAATGCACAGACATGGTATGTATTTCAGCATTTCAGAGAATTTCTGAAGGCAAGACCTGATAAGACCTATGGATTTGCCATCTGAATTTAAATAAATACATTTATGAAAATGGATTGAATCAGGTAGGTCTCCTTCATCATTCAGTGGTCTAAGCTAGAACTCCAGCCCCCCTTTCCCCAGATTTCGCTATGACTTACAGAGCAGCCGTCTGCAAGCACAGTGTAGGTGAATCTGCTGTTGCCCTCGGCAACCAGTTCAACGTCATTGGAGCCTTGCAGAATGACGGCCTTTTTCAGGTTGCCAGTCTCCTCATCCATGTAGGCAATGCTGTTCTTGCAGTGGTAGGTGATGTTTTGAGAGGCATGGTTGGCCAGCAGGCGCATGAAGGCGAGTTGAGTGGCCATTTCCTTGGTGGTTACTCCTTCAACATTATATTCAAACTATAGAGAATAAGATAGAGATGCTAGTTAAGTGGAGAGGGACTCAAATACTAAAAGTCAAAAGAGAGAGGAGAGAAAAAAAAAAAAAAAGGCTGGCCTAAGGAGGAATGATGGACTCAGATCTGAACCTTGGGAAAAAGGTGCTTTTACAAAGGAAACTCAATTCACTTGTCTGGACAATATTAGTGTCCTAGAAGGCACATAGGAACTACCAGGCTGAGGCAAGATCATCTCAAAAAGGTACCTGTTTTAGATAAGCCTTTATGTGTATGTTTCTTCTTTAGAATGAGAGAGCAAGGAGACAGAGACCTCTTTCTTTTTCTGTGATTTCCACCAGTAGGCATTCAAAAAGGTTGGTGCAGAGATTTGAAAAAAGGTTGGTGCAGAGATTTGATTAAAAATTCAGAAAAGCACATGTCCTAAGACTACATATGCATGGGCCAAGGGCTGTGTGCCGGCTGGATGGCATTAGTTTCTCCAGTGATTATCAGGTAAGTCAAATCTGAATGGTAACTTTAGAGTGTATGGATATGTCCAATCACTCCATCATTAATGTGCAGTCCAGGACAGAAGAGAAACCCGAGAAAAGAGGTTCTTTTTAATAACCCCATTTTGGTAAAGGATTAAAATGCAGATCATTAAAAAGTGAACAACCTTAATATGATTTAGTAGGAAGAGTGCTTGTAAGATTCCTCACCTGGCTACCACCGTTGATAGTTTCTCCTAACCAGATGTGCTTCTTGACCTTGGAATTTCTGTACCAGTTCTTGACTGGGATGTTTTCAGGTTGAGCCCGGATGCAGGTTTCACCAGTAGAGAAATCACAGTATACTTTGATAGCATCCATAGTGCATCCTTGGTTAGGGTCAATCCAGTAGTAACCTTTAAAAAAAAAAAAAAAAGGACCCAGCTCAGAAAACCTCTCCTTGCGTGGAGCATAGGTTCTAATAATTACTAGATAAAGATTTTGATTCCCCTAAGCAACATTGTCTACCTCACATTTAATAGGAAAATGATGGCTATTTTTTAAGATTAGACAGTTCCTCTTCTCCTCTCTCCCATGAAAAATCAGAGTATATTACCACGAAAAAGGCAAAAATATAGATGGAAGAGTAGCCTGAGACTGGGTGCTGGCTGGGAGAAGAAAATGCTTTATTAATTAGGTATGATTCCACATAAAGCAATTTCTACCCCAAACCTTTTCACTTTAAATGTCAATGGGAACGGACTTGGCAAAGCCCAGCTCATGAGAAGGGCCAGTCCAGCCTGGACATCCTGACTTACCACTGCTCCACTCCGGGTGGCTGAGTCTCAAGTCGCGGCACGTGCGAGCTGGGTTCTTCCTTGAGCCTTCAGGAGTAAGAAGGGTCTCGATCTGGTTGTTGAGGGATTTCAGAGTAGCATCAACTTCATAATCCTTGGGTCTGAGAGAAGGTGGTGAGCGAGGCTGGTCAGCCCTGTAGAAGTCCCCTTCGTAACCAAAGTCATAGCCACCACCACTCGGGCCGGGAGGGCCAGGAGGACCAGGGGGACCAGGAGGACCCTGCAAAAGTGAGAGCGAGAAAGAGGAGGTTTCGTATTTGGTCACAGTGGGAGACGTCAGTGACAGCAGATTTTCAGTTGAGTGTTACATACAAGCACATTCTAATAAGTAAAAAACAGTAACTTGATCCCAGGCATACTTGTAGGGACGGGCTGAAATAGCTCCTCCTCTACGATCTTTACATGGTTCAGAACTAAATATATGGAAGTGGGAGACTACTTGAATGTGCTGTCACAGCCATCTTGGGTTAGTTTGAAGAGAATATTCCTTAGGCCCGTGATGCTCTTTATTATTTCCTGGAATGATACTCACAGCAGGACCTTGGCTCCCCTGAGAGCCACGGATGCCAGCAGGTCCAACTGTCCCAGGATGTCCAGTGCGGCCGTCTTTGCCAGCGGGGCCAGAAGGACCAGCAGGGCCCTAGGGAAGAAGGACACCAAGTCTGAGTGAGTCAGTAAAAACTCCATAAGGAAGGAGAGGCCTGGGGCTCCCTCCCTGCCATAAGTTCAATTTCAGAGACCTCGGTCTTTTAGGTTGACCTACCCTAGGACCTGCAGGACCCACAGAACCAGGTGCACCTTGATCACCATGTTGACCCTTGAAAGAAAGGACAGGCAAAATCACACTTTCAGAACACATGTTGACAAACTTTTTTTTTTTTTAATCGAATGGAAAACTTTAGTTTCAATGGACTCTGGATTGAGAAAATTGAAAATGTAAAATGGGGCTCTTTTCTCCCATTATGTCTATTATATTCAATTATATTTTTTTCTACAAGCTATTTCAGCTGTGCCATATTAGTCATTCCTCTAATTATATTTATTTTAAGTGGGGTTGAAGGACACTGTTGCCAGGAGATTTTAATATGTGTATATTTCAATCTCCCTTAACCCGCACCTTTTTGTGTTGGGATGAAATAGCATTATCTCTGGGAGATGGGAGTCAGCCAAAGAATGAGAAATGAATATGATGTAGTTCATTTTAGAACAAGAGCAGTGAAAAATTGAGGAAGATCACTTAAGATCCGTATACACGCAGGACGTTCATGCTTTACTTACAGCAAGACCAGGGAGACCTTGCAGTCCATTGTGTCCCTTTAAGCCAGGAAGACCTCTGGGCCCCTTGTCACCAGGCTCTCCCTTATCACCTCGAACACCTTGTGGGCCCTGTAAAGAAAGAGGAGGACAGGCAGGCATTTACCTTCCTTTGAAAATGACACTTCCCCACAAATATTGCTTAATCTGTTTACAGAGCTAACTCAAGACATGCAAAGGTTTAAAAGCCACGTGGGTGTTACACCCCTCTATTCCCCTAATCTGCTTTAGTTGAGCCCTCTGTTAAGTGGCTGGATTTTTGTGATTATTTAATGCAAACAGGCAGAAGAGATTTGAAATAGAAGAGACTTAGAAGCTAGTTGTAGCAATTCTCAACATGGACTGAATTTTTTTAAAAATATGAAGTATAGCCTATATATTATTAATTTTCTTCATGGACAGTCTGGACTGAGTTTCCATAACTGTTAATTTGTGAAGAAATTTTCACCGTGTACATACACTAGGACCTCTTGGACCAGCAGCACCAACAGGACCCACAGAACCAGCAGGACCCTGCCAATTAGAGAAACAAAATTGAACTCGTCAGCCAGGCCCAAACCCCCCACCCTCCACCACACCCCAAGCCCCCACAGCTCCCGAGTGTGGGAAGCTCAGAGTGAAGCCTCCAAGGAGGACAGCACCAAGGGACTGGTATTTATGAACTTACAGGTTCACCGCGGTTTCCATGTTTGCCAGTGGGACCCACAGGACCGTGAGGACCAGGTGCGCCCACAGCGCCAGCGGGACCGATGTTGCCAGGGTAACCACGCTCTCCCTACAAGAGGCAAAATGAAGGTTAGCATCCAACTGGCCTGGATTCCAGTCACTTTTAAGTTGGAGAAAGACAAAGAGGTGTGCTGACCTTGTGTCCAGGTTGACCGTCGCGGCCTGGGGGACCATCATTCCCAGGGTTGCCCTGTGAAGATACCACACCAGTTAAGGAGGCTCTTTACCCACCAGCCCCTAGAGCTCAGCTCCCCTGTCTTCCCCTTCCGGTGCTCAACAGTGAACCGCCAGTCAGACTGACTGTCAAATCTGCGAGTTAGAACTTCCCAGCCTCGTTTTCTGAGAGATGTTTTAAAGAGCCATCCCTCCACCCCCAGCCCAAGTAATTTTTCATATTTTCAGTAGCAGGAGTGGTCAGGACACGTAGATATTATGGAGAAACAGACCATCTTATTCAGAGACTTGGAACAAGAGGAACTCAGCTGAGGACATGAAGCTGTGCACAGTGGTACACAGCTGGGTTTGAGTATCCACACCACGTGTTAGACTCACATCACGACCGGCTTCGCCAGGGGCACCGTTGACTCCAGGTGCACCCACAGCCCCAGGGGGACCACGAGCCCCAGGTGGACCCGCAATGCCGAGCGGTCCGGGTTCACCCTAGACGCAGAGAAGAAGAAACATTTCTCTCATCGGACTGAATACAGATGTTACTCTCCCAACACAACCCCCCGGCTGGGCAATCCCAGTTGGAAAAGAGTGCGGTGAGAGGGAATGGGCCACAGAATGGCAAGCATCATCATTCGTGTTCTCCTCGCCCTCATCCTCCACACTCAGATGGACAGCTTTATGTGATTTGGGAATGTCGCACTGTACTAGGTGAGCCTAGTTGCATCTGATATCCCAAATGAAATGAATTCATAAAGTTGAGAGAGTTTATGGAGATGAGAGGATTCCTAGTTGCTGTCATGTATCAGATTTAATGGAATGATTCAGAACTTCCAGAGTTTCATTCTTCCTACAGGATAAATGATGCCAGCATTTCATACTGCAGAGGAGTAAATGCAATTAGAGCTTATATAGTTCTTAAGCATGTAAAAAGAACAAAAATCATTCTGCATAATGTTAAGCTGTATCTTTATAGCGTGTGTCTAAGGAAGGTGGTATTAAAGCTTCTCAGATAAGTGACATGTGATCTGTATAAAGAAAATGCCATGAATAAAAAATCTTAAGTAGAGTTATTCAGTGATCAATCTGTCACATCTGAAGTGGCAGCTTTTAAAATCTTTTATTATGTTAATGAGAAGAAGAATGGTGTCAAACACTCACCACAGATCCAGAAACACCTGGTAGACCACGTTCACCTCGAGAGCCTGGGAGACCCAGAATGCCAGGAGCACCAAGGAGACCTTGAGGACCTGCGGTGCCAGGAGGGCCCTGAGCAAGAGGAAAAATACTATTACTGGGGAGTCACGAGGTGGTAATACAGGTTGGCTTGGCAAGTATATTTCTTTGTATCTGGTTCCTCCCTGAGATCAATGGGACAAGAATGAAAAATATGTAATTGAGATTAATGGAGCCGTCCGGAGTGGTGCAACTGAGTTTTTAGAGAATCTATGCCAAGAAGCTAGTTTTGACCTTGGCCTCTAACTGAACCCAGTTTCGTAAAGGCACATTTCAGAGTAACGATAATACCGGACCATGTGCGTTTAAGAAATCGGTAGCTTACGGAGATTGATTCGTTTACAATAGGATGACCATGGGAATGGGATTCGGTTCTAATCCCAGGACCGGGGAAGTGCCATTCTGATCAAACAGTGAGTTCCTTCATTTATTGTCACCCCCGTCTAGTGCCTTCAAGGCAACTGCCAAAGCTCTGACACCTCAATACGTGCTGGACAGATTTCCTGGCTCAGCTGAGCTCCATGTGAAAGCCTGCAATACCCATCAACAAATATATGCCACTTGAAGATCTGCGTAAAGGCTTTCTTTTAATTCAGTATAAGGTATCATGGGAGAGGAGCTTGAAATCACTTACAGCGGTACCAGGCTCTCCAGAGGGGCCCTTCTCGCCGGCGAAGCCGGGGGGACCATGTGCACCGGTTTCTCCCGTCCGGCCAACTGGACCTTGGTCACCCCGGGGCCCACGGAGTCCTTCTTTACCAGCAGCACCAGGGGGACCAGGAGGGCCGGTGATACCCTGTGAACAAATGATCGAATCATTTATTCTCTGTTAATGGTCTTAGACCCGGGAGAGAGCAGCTAAGGTTCTAGAGATGAAGATGCAGTTAGAATCAACAAAATGATATCCTGGCCATTCGGGAGCCCTGCTGAGGCCCTGTCACAGTCCCTCTAATGGAGAGAGGCAACTCCCTGTCCTCCTCCTCCTGAGGCTGTAAGAAAGTGACCGAGTGCAGTCAAGGCCACGGCAGGTGTCTCAGATGTCTGTGAGGAGAGGAGAGGCTGTGCCACCGGGCCCCTGGCCTCTTGGAATGAGAACTGTGGAGAGTGAGTGAGGAGGGAGAAGAGTTGGTCGTAAATGAATGGGACTTTGGGTTTGGGAGGACTCTGCTCATTTCTTTTTGAAGAAAGCCAATACTGGCATTTTGTTCATAATTGAGGAATCAGATATGCTCTCAACTAGGTTTAATTAAATGCCTACAGGGAATGAAGATTTTTCTGTTATGAACCTGTAAAAGGATTCCAAGAAATCAACATCTTTGCTATTTTTTTTTCCTGAAACCTTAACCGGAAGACTTAATCCTTGGTAATTAATTAAATTCTCTTGAGTCCTGACAGGAGACTCTGAATCAGAATTAAATTAGAGGCCAAACCACCTTTAAATTCAGGAACAATTATACCTTAACAACGGAGGCAGAATGTTGGCCATAAAGGGTAATTAGATATAGAAATATCTGATATGTGACTAAAACTGTTCTGTTTTTTATTTTTAACGAAGAGACCATGCCCCTGAAAGGGGACTTGTGTTCACATGAATAAAAGCCTCTTAAGGTGATCTTATAAAATATAATTTGTGATGATTTTGCCTTAATGGTTCAGGAAAACTGATTTCAGACCAGGAAAGTAATAGCAAAATATTAGTAACAGGTTTCCAGAGAGTTTCTTGCCAGTTTCCTACTAGAAACAAGGCCGTCTGGCTAGAGTAGAGGACATAATTTGAAGATTTACTTACAGAGGGCCCAGGAGGACCAGTCCGTCCAGCAGCACCAGGGAAGCCAGTCATACCCTAAGAAGCAAGCACATTCAAATTCTACAATCAATACCAACTCTAGGGATTTGGGTAAGATGAAAACTTCTCCTCTGGCCAGTCCTCAATACACGTGACCAAGGATGGACCAAGAAGCAGGTAGGGTAGCCTCATAGAGGGTATTATTTAACAAGGACCCCTAAAACCTCCATCTCTGCACCTCTCTCCTACCAGTGCGCCCCAGTTGCAACACCCATATTTTGCAGTACAGCTCTGATGGTCCCTTTTGAAATGCTAACATAACCTGACGCTTGTAAGAACAAGAAGATAAGACACCATGCCATTATCACACAGTGATGTATATACGGTAAGTATCTTAACCACCTGGCTGGGTGCAAAGGAAATGAACACTGGATAAGTACATTTGTTTCCAGAGGAAGGTAAAAAAGACCAAGAGTATTAATTGCTGTCCAATGAGAGCAGGAAAGTCAGTGCAGTTCATTCCTAGGGAGGTTCGGGTCCTAAAGGAGTCAGTGTAACAGCACTGGGTGCCAAGAGAAAGGGCATGGTCAGGGCATCAGCAGAAGGATGGGGGGGTACCAGAGAAATTATTTTTACCCATTTCACAACTCAGCAACCTGGGGTTAACTTTGGTTATTACCTCAGGTGAGGTGGTAGCAACATGCACTGCACCAAGTTCCAGTTCAGATTAATAGCCCATGATCTAATTTCAATTATCAGAATTTCTCTGAAAAAAGTGAATTTGGATCTCAAGAGACTCCAGAGTATTGTTCAGAATTAACCAAAAATCTCCAAACTTTCAAGTTGCTTTTAATAGATTCTAAAGAAAGACATGTTATCAGAGTTCACTGTAAATACTCACAGGGGGGCCGCCATCACCACGACTTCCAGCAGGGCCAGGGGGACCATTTGGACCCTAAATGGAAACAAACAAAAAAAATGGGGTCCAATCACAAGACAGTTCTTATAAACATTGCTTTTTTCTTCAAAAGGTATCATTCCCACGTCTATTAGAGGCCAATCCAGAAATTAAAGAGGATGATCATCTGTATCATAAAATAAATGTCCTTATTTCAGCGTCACCACCCTCATGGGGTTATACCAAAGAAGTAAGAGGAGACAACGTTCATGAAACATTTACAAATTATAAAATGGAATGCAAATGTTAACTCTATCTAGTATGTTCCTGGTATACAGCAGGCACTTGACTGATCTATACTGAATTGTAAGATTTCATGGGTAGGGCGCCTGGGTGGCTCAGTGGGTTAAAGCCTCTGCCTTCGGCTCAGGTCATGATCTCAGGGTCCTGGGATCGAGGCCTGCATCGGGCTCTCTGCTCCGCAGGGAGCCTGCTTCCTCCTCTCTCTGCCTGCCTCTCTGCCTACTTGTAATCTCTGTGTGTGTGTCAAATAAATAAATAAAATCTTTAAAAAAAAAAAAAAGATTTCATGGGTAATGACACAGGCCATGTTGACCACCAGTGAATTCAACTTACAGAGGGGCCAGCAGATCCAACGGGGCCTGTGGGACCAACAGGACCGTTTTCACCCTTGGGCCCTTTAGTTCCTCGCTCTCCTTTAGCACCAGGTTGACCGGCTGCACCCTGTCAGAGAGAAGAGTTGTGTTCAGGTGTTCCAGCTCACTCGCCAGTTTGGGGTGTTTTCAGATTAAGCTGCCTCCTATGATACTCACAGCAGGACCAGCAAATCCATTGGGGCCAGCGGGACCGACCTCACCACGTTCACCCTAGGTGGGGGGAAGGGATATTGAGACTGTCACAGCGATCTTAGGTTCGTTAAGGTCTAAAAGTCAGGAGTGTCCCAAGTTTCCACTTACAGGGCTACCTCGAGGACCAGCAGGACCAGCAGGACCAGCAGGACCAGCTTCACCCTATAATGGGACCGAAGAGGAGTTTGTCAACGGGCTTCACATGGATGCTCCCAGAGGAGGTGGGGAGAGGGACCAGTGGTAGAGAGCGGGCTCTCGTCAGAGTTTGCAGTTGTGTCAGAAGAGAAGACTAATGCACGTCTCAGGGAGTAAAATAAAATGGATTCTTACTGTGCTTAATGTTGTATTCATTTTGGGGGTTGAAGTGGTATTGGTCATACACTTGTGAAAACACTATAAATCAGTGCCCACAATATGAGGAGGAAGACATTTTAATTTTTAGATGGACACAGAGCTGATCTATTTGCCGCAATCTGTGCAGTACAATAAATAAGGTCTATTTTAAGTGGACTGTTCGATGTGAAATGGGCACACTATGTATTTTATTGATTTTTTACAATTGAAGGCTTTGAGGAGGCTCAATGCATTAGGATATTGTTAATGGGCAACGGGGAAAGTCTTTAAAACAAATGATAGGGATTAAAGTATAGATCAGATAACTGGCACATCTATAGGAAGGGAAAAGAGAACTTTAAACACACAGCATTTGTTTCCTGCCACCCCATCACAACAGATAGGTTTTTAAATAAGTAGGCTTTATACCGAGTCATAAAAATGAGTTGTGGGGGCTCTCGGGGGGGGGGAGGGCAGGCAGCAAACTACAGATGCTGCTGTTGGGTCCCAGAGCCGTGGCTCCGTGAAAACGCAGGCTTACCCGGTCACCAGTGGCTCCAGCAGGACCAGGGGCACCAACAGCACCAGGAGCACCCTAGCACCAAAAGGAAGCGAGTCTTATTACACGCCCAGGCCATCAGAAGTGATCCCTGCCATTCCCCTGAATGCTGTCCCTGCACACTCGGGGTGGACACCGAGAAAGCTTTTGATGCACTTCAGTTCCAATTATCCAAACCATTAGAAGCGGCTCTTGGGAGGAAAGTACCCCAGTGACGGAAACGTGGAAGTCAAGGGCAGGTTAGGAACTGGAGAGATCTGAACTCTCCGCTCTTGTCAGGCTTCCTGGAGAGCAGCAAATAAGTAATCTTGTTTGAAACCACCAAGGCTGAGGGATTCAGAGAAAGGACTATTTTCAGTGTGCCAGAGCGAGTTATCAGCTCTGAGGGAAGTGAGGAGAAGAACCAAGATAGCCAATAGACTGGAAGAGCCTCGTTGCCAGCTTTCGGGGTAGGGTTATTAGACCTTCATGGGATGATCTTTGGCATCTACGTGGCATTAATCATGGGGGCTGCCCTTGAAGTGGTAAAATTCTTAGGACACACAATGGAATAAATGGGACCTTGCTTGAGGTTCTAGCTTCTTAAAATGCAAGAGTTACTGGTTTTTTTCCCCAAAGTCCTATAATAAACAATCACTTAAAGTTCCATTAAGCCTAGAGCTTTTGGTTTATAGTTCGTACTTGGTAGAGTCAACACTAAGGAAGGTAGAAAGTTATTCAGGTTATGATTTTCAAAGGGATAAGTGCTGTTCAATCTTCCTTTTGGAACATGTTAAATGATCCTACTATACATAGATCCAGGAAGGAAAGGAAGATTCTTACTAAACCTGGATCTTTCTTTTGTCAGTTCTGTTTTGGAAAGCTGCTCAACTCAAATCGAGCGAAATGTATAAACAACAACAATCTGAGTACAAACAAACAAAATTATACTCACACGGGCACCATCTCTGCCTGGGTTACCAACTTCACCTCTGAGACCAGTTTCACCCTGAAAGTATAAAGCAAGAGCAACTTTTGGTTTCCCAGCCCAATTTTTGGATCAAAACAAATCTGCAGTGTTTTTACATAAAATCCTACACACCTTTAGTCATGTAACATTTAGTCATGTCTTGAGTCCCTACTCTTCTCTAGGATGTTAAATGAGGAAAAAAAATTTTTTTAAGGAAAAAATAATTCAGGGTCCTCTCTAGATTATTGTGAAATATTCTAATTTCCATACACTCTGCTACAGCATAATCAAGCAAGGTACAAATTCATGTGGACAGAATTCTAAGGCGACATCACAATGGGCTTCGGTGCCTGATCACTCTTATGGCATAACTAATGCAGCAGCACGGTCGACAGCTGTTCAATATAGCTTCTTCCCATTAATTAGGGCAGGATGAGGCATTATTGTTAGTGGCATTAAAATGAGCCTCATGTATTACTCAACACCATCTGTTTGCGTGAAATTCCATGGTAGCAAGGAATTTTGCCAGATTAGTGAGTTTAGAAATGCGTAGGTGCTAGGTGGCAGAGGGAAATGTGTAGAGCTAGATCTCAAAATGCTACCAGACCACCTCCCAAGAATTGTAAAAAACAAAAAAACCAAAAAAACCGGGCAGCCCTGGGCAGCCTGCTTGGCTAGAGTTCCCCAACAACACGGGTCAAGGTCCAACAGTGGGAAGAGGGTACCTTTTCTCCCTTGCCTCCAGGGACGCCGGCAGCACCCCTCTCTCCTGGGAGCCCGCCGGGACCAGATGGACCCGCGGTGCCCGGAGCACCCAGCACACCAGGCTCGCCCTGGAATCAAACACACATGAAATCAATTATGTCAGCGGCAGGAGAAGAAAACGAAGACTCGAACTCTTGAAGGATTCCAATTTAAACATTTAATAGATCGCATTCTTGCCTGCTTAGAGACACAAAGGAGGGCTATTGAAAAGCAGAGAGAGCATAACCACAGGAGACACTGTTAATGACACCGTGGCTGAAGAGAAGAGAAGAGAAGTGGGAGTGGGTGGCCCCGAGCTTTCTCGAACCTGCTCCTGGTCCTCTGCGGGCAGCCAGGCATGGAAAAGCAGCAGCCCGCACAATAGGAGGCGCAGAGTGAAAAATGTTGGCCCACAAACATTTCTCAAGGATTAGTCTCTCAGCCCACACAGGCAATATGGAGAGAAACCTCGTCAACTGGGGAGATGTTTACATTGGAATCTCCTGAAGAGTGGGGACTGTAAGCGTCCACTTTATATAAAAACCCTACGAGGGCGCCTGGGTGGCTCAGTGGGTTAAAGCCTCTGCTTTCGGCTCAGGTCATGATCTCAGCGTCCTGGGATCGAGCCCCACATCAGGCTCCCTGCTCAGCGGAGAGCCTGCTTCCTCCTCTCTCTCTGCCTGCCTCTCTGCTTACTTGTAATTTCTCTCTCTGTGTCAAATAAATAAATAAAATCTTTAAAAAAAAACAAACAACAAACAAAAAAAACCCCTACGATTCCACAGATTTCAGACCTACTGACTAACTTCTAAGAGAAAACTCTTTGAGAGTACCATCCTCTGGACCATCTTTTCTTTCTTGTTTCCTCTCTCCCTCTTAGCTTTTTATCTTTTTTCTAATATCCTTCCACCTCCCAAAATAGCTTTTTGAGGCTAATCTTTGCATTTTTTTCTTCCCCCTGAAAGGTAAGAATCAGGAGTAACAGGAATTGCCTTCTCTTCATCGTGGTTAAAGTAATCGGATTTTTGGAAATGTGTCATTCCACCTATTTTAAAACGTAAACCAGATTCTAGTTTGAAACTCAGGCTGTCACGCTTATGTTTTGGAGATGAACATATTGTCCAGTTAGTTTTTACCTCTCTTATTACAAAAATTTAGACTACCTTTGGAAATTTTACTCTCTGAAGTAGGAGGGTGAAACTTTGTTCTTCAAAATAGTGTCCAAATGTTTGTGATGTTCCTAGATTAAAACCCAAGTATTAGCAGTGTGAGGACGTGAGAGTAAGAACCCATACTGATTCATTTATGTCTGTAGAACACTGGGACTTCCCTTCTTTTACAATAATTCAGGTCCACTGGACTAATCAGACTGTCATTTACTGTGATGGAAATCATCACAGAGTAGGAAATAAAAAAACCTGAAAAACAGTTCATCTCCTATTGTAAACGATCTCGTTACTCTAGAGCATAGTGGGACAAACAGCAATCGAGAACAGAAAATTTTACCTTATTTCCATCGGGCCCAGGAGGTCCAGAAGGACCTCGGCTTCCAATAGGACCAGAAGGACCAGCAGCACCACTTTCTCCAGGGGGCCCACGCTCTCCCTGTGAGTGAGTGAGAGAGAGAGAGGGAGAAATTAAACTGTTGCACTCTTCACCGCTTTCAGAGATACCATTTTACACATCAGAGTTCATACTGTTTAAGCTTTTGAATCCTGTGTCTGCCATTATAAAATCATAACTACTTTTCCTTCATTTCTCTACTAGCAAAATGAATGGAGGGGATGAGATAATCTCTGAAGTCTCATTCAGCTTTAATGTTCTGGGGCTACAACTCCTGAATGTTTTTTTCTAGAGTATAATATTCAACCTTGGAGTTTTTGTTTTTGTTTTTTTGGGGGGGAGGGTTTGGGGTTTTTTGGTTTTTTTGGGGGGGGGTTGGTAATAGATTTGTAGGTAAAAATAAATGCCAGTTATGCATGGAACTCATAGGGAAGGGTTGGGTCGTTTTAGGAGAATAGCAATGCTAGGTGTAGATAGGATTAGATATTCTCATATCTACCCTCCCTTTTTATAATCTTATGCACTAGCGATGTAACAGTTATATATTTAACAGGATATACACGTATATGTGTGTCTGCATGTGTATGTCCATCTATCCACCTGTCTATCTAAATTTCTCCCAACTGCATGTTAGTATCGCCATGACAGTGCATTCCAGGGGCCAGAATATTTAACATGTATGTAGTCCACATTGCAACTGTTTCAAAGGCCCTTGTTATAATTATGATTCTATGATAGTAAATTTGTTTGGGCATCCTAGATATATGGTAACTAACCATGTAACAGGATACTTGAGGGGCAAACTCATCATTCCAGTTATTCTAATGACCACACACAAACTAAATCTGTTTTTTTTAATAAGAACAGATTCATGATTTCAGCTTTAGACTTTGAACATCAACGCACATTGCAAAAATTGACTTTAAATCTTAGTAAGATATTGCTTTTCCTTGGCTCAGTTTGAGCCACTTTCATAAATATACTTGTCTATACAAATTACTGAATATAATACATACGTTAGCTCATTTATGTTTCTTATAACTGTGTGGTTTGGGGCTAGGAAATATGAGTAATTAAATTTAAAAAGTCTACTTTCAATTTGGAAGTCAAATGTTCTCTACAGATTATATGTGAGTACAGAAGAGTGTCAGGAACTTGTTGCAAGGTCATCAATAGCTTTTAAGAGAAAGCACTACTTGTTTTAAAAACATATTGCCGGAAGTCTATGAAAGTAAATTAAATAACACTTACTCTTGGACCAGCAGGACCAGGGAGACCAAATTCACCAGGGAGACCCTAGGCAGAATATGATATAAAAATAAATCATGAAATGTATATATGTTCTCAAAATCCACTGATGATTATGATATTTAGATAAATTTTGAAACAAACAAAGCCAAACAAAGCCAGTTAGGCTCTAGTTCCCTGAGTTTATAAAAGTACAGGGATATTAGCAACAAGAGAATTTTCAGTTGTATATGGACAGATACAAAAAGTGAGAATTCCATTGATATCAAAGATATTTCTATGCAAGAACCTGGTATCAGAAAATTTAAGTTTCCATGACTTAATTACTTTAAAACAAACTATCTCATTTGATAATATGATAAATAATGATGAATATCAGACATTGCCTATTTTTAGTTATTTAACAGACTGCTTTCTTAATAGAAATGATCATATTCTGCACATTACCTAGTTAATTGTATACCCAAGTGTATCTCCTTTATTACTGACCAGCTGTCTCCTTAATGTGCCCCACTGTTGACAAAGGAGACCAGGCCACAGAATGTAACTGAATTGAGGCACATTCATCACAATTACCAGAGAAAATGACTCAGAACTCCTGCCCTGATTGTGGGTAGCAGTGTCATGTCTGAATGCCAAGAAAAACATTAAATGCAATTTTTCAGGGTCTAGTTTGATGGAAAAGCAGTGCATTTACTTTTTCACTATGGGAAAGGAAATAATTTGCATGTTAACGTTACCAAGAACAATACAAAAAGTAAGGCTATTAAACGGAATGTTCATTGATACATTTTCCTTTCATAATGCAGTGTTTCATTCAGTCTTTAAAACAAAGGAGTTGTTATTCCAACGACAGTGTGAGTAACTGGGTTTATTCTCTCCAAAGTACCAATGTAAGAAGAACGCTATCATTAACATATGAAATACGAAGTTTCTTTTTGCATATTATAATTGCAGTGCAGAAGGGTGTTCACTATGGTGGTGGCAGGGAGGGGGGAAGTCCCAAATTTCGGTGAGCCTACTATCCCTTGTTTTACTCACCCTTTCTCCTGGTTTGCCAACTTCACCAGCTGTACCTGCGGGGCCAGGCAGACCCTAGATGAAAAAAAACCCACAAATCTCAATCTTATGGCTCTATTCAGAGGATTTGCTAATGACTGTTTTTTTCTGGATACTAACCGATGCACATGATCACGAACTATCCTGTGTCATTAAAGAGTTACACAAAAGTTTGCCTTGAAAAAGTGAACCCTTCTTGACTTCAGTTTTGAAATCATGCTCTGGGCAGGGGGGGGTGCACGCTCCGGGGATTTGCAGCCAGCTAGTCGGAGCAAAGGCAGTATTCTGTACATCTCAGCTGACTTACCTGGAAGCCTGGAGGACCAGCGGGACCTTGTTCACCTTTTCCACCTTGGACACCCTGAAAGTAATAGTAAAGAAGGCGTAAGTAGAGATGTATGCCACCATTGCTGTCGTCTACCCAGACAACTTTTGCACCGGAAAAAGGAGATGGTCATTTGGCAGGACTAGATTCATTCGGGGCAGCCAAGGACAAGAATGGGAGAAATACTCACTTGTGGCCCAGGAGGCCCCTGAGCACCATTGTTTCCATCAGGACCTGGAGCCCCCTACAATAGACACAGAGAGGTTCAGCATTTCCTGTGAGTCAGACAGTTTAAGACGACTCAAAGCCTCATGCATTATTTTCTCAACACGTCTCATCTTAGCAGGACTTACTGTGGGTCCCCTGCCCAAATACCAACTTTAGGTATAGCTTGTGGGAGGTCCACGGATGGAGGGCAATTTATGGAGGCCAGAGAATGCTACTAGCATCTGCAAAGTTTTTTTGATCATAGAATAAATAAAAATCAAATGCGCCCATAAATAATTTTGACCTAATACACATTCTGATTTGTTGGAGCTCCACTGCCTTATAAGTGTGGTTGAAAAAGAAAAAAGACATTTGGGGACAGGAAAAGGATCTTTGGGGATGCCATTTTGAGAAGAAAAGGACAGAATTCTGTCAGATGGCCTCAGAGGACGCATGTTTCCTAAGGGAAGGCTACGTGGGCAGATACACGAAGTCAGCACCTACCCGAGCACCAGCAAGACCGGCGTGACCTTTCTCACCAGGTTTGCCAGGATCACCCTATGATAAACATTAAAGAAAAAGTACACAATGTCAAACTAACCATGACAATTTTGAAAGGATAATTTCTCGCTTGCTTTGCTTTGCTTTTCTAAGGCTGCTAGTCTTTGAATTCTGTCAGGTAGGGAACGTTCCGTCATCTCACAACTCCAAGTGTAATGAGGCCCACCTGTGTCCGCAGGGGCGCAGCCTCTGGAGACGGCTTTCCATCAGGTGTGCAAGGGTACCCTGCAGAGCCGCTGTTACTGCACTAAGGGGCCTGCAGTGTCCTTGTAGTGAAAGGGACCCACCGCCCTTGAGGTCGAGCGGACGGAGGGCAGCCGCAAAAACGACATTTGGTGAAGGTGCCAAGGGAAAAGAGGGTTTGGTGTGCTTACGGTGGGGCCTTTGGGTCCAGGGAATCCGATGTTGCCAGGCTCTCCTCTTGCTCCAGCCGGGCCAATCGGTCCAGGCCTGCCATCAATACCAGGGAGGCCCTGGAAGCAGAGTTTATTTAAAGTTCACTCAGCATCCACCGGGGTCTCCCGACCTCAAGCCGGTGATGCTGCCGTAGGATGAAACAGGACCATTCTCTGAACAGAGAGTGCTTCCTGGTATAAAGTGTCAATAAATTATGAATCCATTTTCCTTTTCTAAATAGGATGTCGGTACACACACAGCCAAGTCAATCTCATATGTACCCAATTCCCTCCTTCCCCTCCCTTTCCAGACCCTCATCACCCTCTTCAATTTTCCCTGCCATGTTTTTCTTTTTCCTTCCCTCCTTCCCGTCCTGCGTTCATCTGGACTCCATAATTACAATCTATTACTTTGCGTTCCCAGATGATGTATGTGGCTGATATTTATTTTCAGTGTGTTCATGTATAAATAAGCCACAGAATAGACTTGATAAGTGTCCTTGAAAATATAATGGAAAATGAGCAATTCTTACCATGGGACCTTCTTTACCAGCTGGGCCAATATTTCCAGGGGCACCAGGAAAACCCTATAAAGTAAATGAGGATGCTTTCATGTCGGTATTTAACTTACATACTCGAGGCTCCAATTTATTAAAAGCTCACAAAAGCGCCTCCCCCCACGCCACCCCCGACTTTTTGTTTGTTGCCTAGGGTAAACCATTAGGGGTATCAGCCACTAGCTGGGAGGTATGAAAAGAGCTCTGAAATCCTTCTTCTCTTTTTTAATGCCTTTCCTTTCATTGGACTTTAGTGCAACTGATTCATTTGTGGATATCTCAAGAAACTATGAAGCAACATACTATATGGGCAAATGTACCGTGTTCTTTACCTCATAATAGAAAAACAAATACTTTCAGTAAGCAATTTTCAAAGTGGATTTTTTTATTGCTACATTTGGTGCCTTTATTACTTGTTTATGGTACAATTACAGATGATATTCATCCATAAGAGATAATGGAGGCAAAAAAAAAATCACTCTATTGCTATGGATTAGAGTGTCTACGAATCTAAAGGTCATTTCTCCATAGCTAGTGTGATGCTGAATACATTAAAGCACTTTGTGATTGCTGGAAAAATGATTTCACTTATGAATCTAATACACTGATAATGTATAGTCCTAATACGTTTCATGGACACCTTATATAAAACTCAAAAATTGAGATAAAAGATTCATGCTGATAGGAGAACCAACCTAATTTGGATATATTAACTCTATTCTTCCAAAAACCTCACAACCATTGGATCAAGAAATAAATAAATTCATGAACTAACCAAATTTGGAAAAATATCTCTGGGCTTTGATAAAGTTAAATTAAAAAAGCAACCATCAGCAAATCTACTAACAGATTTACTTCAGATGATTTTTTTAAATTGTCTTCAAATACTCATCATCCCTTTCAAAAAGGAAACAGTTCCAGGTATGACTTGGCCCGAATCAGTGTGAAACTTACTCGGGGTCCCATGAGGCCAGGCTCTCCAGGGCGACCAGAATCTCCATTGGGACCTCGGACACCAGCAGGGCCGGTTGCACCACGAGGGCCAGGAGGACCCTATTCAACAGAAGGGAGAAGGGAGGATGCTAAAGCAAATGACAGCCCCATCGAAAGAAGCATCAGATTCCTTTCCCGGGAGTCAGTAATGGACAGCTTACCATGACGCCAGCTCTGCCATCAGCTCCAGGAAGACCACGAGAACCAGGACTTCCCTGTAAGAAAGTACACGAAACAGGAAGGATTGGGAAAAACCCTTGAATCCGATAGGGCAGCATTTACTGAGACATGGTTTGCATGGAAGAAATCTTGAAGCCCTGAAGGGAGAGATAGAAACAAAAAACCAAGCCAAAAAACTTCACCCAAACCCCAAAGGAATGTGTAGAGGAGGCATTCTACAAAAGTAGGTCAGCACGGTTTCCAGACCAGACTGAGAGTCAGTGATTTAATAAAGCAGATGGAAAGCAGATGCTCCCTTCATCTAGGAAGTCTGACCAATTCCCAACAAAAGGGTGTCATCAGATCCCTCTGGTGCATTGGGGTGTCAGGAGCATCTGGAACCTACTCTCAGCCCAGGAGGTCCAGAGGGGCCAGTGGATCCAGCTTCACCATTGGGGCCTCTCTTTCCTTCTTCACCACTGGGACCAGGAGGACCTTGGGGCCCAACAGAGCCCTGTTTAGCGAGAAAAGCAAAAGAGAAGAGGAAAAATCATTTTTATGTCATATCCATCCAGAGAAAAGTAATCACTTTTTTAAAAAAGTAAAAGTATGACTTTTAGATCGAATAAGTAATAAATCCATAAAACTGGATCGTAGAAATACTTACAGGCTCACCCTTGTTGCCACTCTCTCCTTTGGAACCAGCTGGACCAGGCTCACCCTAGGGTTCAATACAAAATGGTGGTCAAAGGAAAGACATATGGCACAACTCTCTCACAGACAAACATCTTGGAATATTTATGGATCAAGATAAAGAGAAATGTGTGCCCAGGTTCCTATTCAAACAGCTGACAGGGCCTGGCTGCGTTGACTGGACAAGAGCGATATAGAAATGGCCTTTGGGGAGTGTTGTAGGATAGCAGGAGGGGTGTGTGTGGGAGGGAGAGACACGCAGACACACAGACGGAACAGACATGTACATGCACTCACGCAAATAATACACACTAAAAATGCTCAGGAAAGAAAAAATGAAAATGCGAAAACTACAAGAGGAAGGCGAGATGGTGAGAAAATGACGGCCGAGTTGGCCTTTCAAGGTGATGAGAGTTGGGGCTGTGACCACTTACGACGAGTCCTCTGGCCCCAGTAGCACCGGCAGCGCCAACAGGGCCGGGAATTCCACGGGGTCCAGGGAGGCCGGGAGCGCCAGCAACGCCGGGCAGGCCCTGTGAAGAGAACACCGGGTGGTGCGTCACGAGGCACCGGGCAGGTGGGGGTGCTCGCCCAAGTGCCCCTCAAAGCAGAGCGGCACACGGAGGCCCAATACTCACAGCGGCACCCTTAGCACCAGTCAGGCCGTTGGCTCCAGGGTTACCCTGTGAGGAAGAAGAAGGGAGAAGGTCAGTAGTCGACAGGAGTGTTTCTGTTCTGCTCTGAGCCCACCTTCCCTCTTTTTGCCTGCTTCCACTCCACGAGGTTCATGATGGTAGCGACTTACAGGAGGTCCAACGGGGCCGGAAACACCTGGAAGACCCACTTCACCACGGGGACCCGCGGGACCAGCAGGACCAGGGTTACCAACAGGTCCGAGTTCACCCTAAAAGAGGGAAGGGCACTGAGGCACTGGTCTGCAAATAATGAGACAGTGTATCTCCATTTTTAGGTCCCCAAGTTCTATGAACTCTCTTCGGAACTGCAATCATTTCCCTCATCTGGTTTGGCACCACAGATTTGGATTGAGGTTCCTATTTTCCTGGCCTCGTTCTGCCATCTTGGCTACCATCTGCACCTACCTCTGTCGCTCTGTGATAGACACTCTGGTTCTCAGCTAGTCAGTCCTCACTAGTTTGGAAGTATATCCCAGAGGGGTCCCATAAAATAAATTTCCTTGTTGGCTTCTGTATCTATGTTCCTGGGCTTAAGTACAGAGACATGATCCATATCAAGCTTAAAGTGAGAAAACGGGTCATTCTACATCTATTTTGAAAGGGGAACCCATTAAGTTCCCTGTTGTGCAGTTATCTATCTGCCAACACAGGGCCGATCTTTCACATCACAATAAGAAATTGATCAAGGTAATGACAATGGTCGGCAGTGTTTTTACCTTGGGGCCAGGAGCACCGGGGAAGCCTGGAGGGCCAGCAGACCCAATGGGACCCTGAAACCAAAGTAGAATGTGGTAAGAAGCCTCCTCCCAGCCAATTAACAACACAAGACCAGAAGACTGAAGTGGCTTAGAGTGGCTTGATCTTACTTAATACTGGCAGAGAAAACTGACAGTCTGTTGCCATTAATACCAAAGGGGATACATTCAAGGTATCCAAGGTGAGGTAGATTTTACTCTATGTAGCAATGAAAAGCCCTAGGGATAGTAGTACTTATAAATGGAACCTTCGAGAGACCACATAAAACATTTGATAAGGTGTCTAAAATGGTGTTATTTTTATAAATCAATAAAGATAGTTCCCACCCCGCACGCTCAACCCCTTCCAAATTCTTCAGTATCAAAACTTACAGCAGGACCCACAGGACCCACACTTCCATCACTTCCACGGGCACCCTATGAAGAAAATAAGGAGACAAAGTCAGAGGAAAGTTAAGTGACAGTTATTAGAAGAATTTTTAAAAGGCTAAGGGACAAAAATGGCAGCACTCACAGCTGGACCAGGGGCACCGACACGTCCTCTCTCCCCAGGAAGCCCACGGGCTCCCTAGAAGCGGAAATATTTTCAATGAAACTCAGAATGCTAATTTTAAAAATGTCACAGGCATCATTTGCTTTGTCCAATTTCCAACATGCGCAAGAAGCCACCAGAAATAAATAGGTCTTGTTCTAATTCCAACTAAAAGGTAATGGATTTCAATTAAGCATGCAGAAGGTTATGAGAAAAATATCAGAGTACAATGCCAAAGGAAATGGTAATTAGCGAAAACATGAAAGAAGTTTCAGCTTGCACAGAGGGTACACATTTAGATTTACAATCAAGTCATCGATACTTACTGTTTGACCTGGAGTTCCGTTTTCACCAGGGGCACCGGGTTCACCCTATGTGGAAAAGGATTGAGTTTTCATTCATTACAGGTATCAATTTTTTTTTCTGATTGGGTTATTTTTACCCTATTATTTTAATTTAAACCATTTATATATTTTGTAACATTTCTTACACAGAGAGAATTTCTCAACTAGGCCAATCACATAAAATTTCAAATTTCTAAAATATGAGTTTTTTTAATATAGATAATAGCAAACATCAGAGTACTAGGGAGATGTGATCATTTGAGGGTTACGAACCCTAGCTCTAATAATTCCCCTTAGATTTTGGGTATCATTTGGACTAGGCTTATGTATTAGGAATGATATAAAAAGAGATGGCAGAGAATAAATTGCTTTCAATAGAACCATATTTACCCCCTTCAAAGTTATTTTTAACACTCGGTACATTCATTTTTTTTTTTGTAAAATATGCATGGAAATTTAAAGCTATGTAATATTTTTCAGAGCTGTCTTATTTATTTCCAATCTATATTCTTATCTTGAATAAAAACCACAGTAGTGGCAGGGGAGGGGGAGTAGTAATTTAATAAAATGGCACACGTAAAGGAACTTTGCTTCTAAGTAATCTGATTAAGATCTGGAAGAAACAGATTTGAGAGACCCTTTAGGAACCCTTCATTTCTAGGCTTCTATGTGAAGTGTATTCTTTGGGAATAAGCACAACGTCTGTTCTTTGGGAGTCAGAAATTCTAGCCTCTACCCTCCTACTAGAGGTGTGACTCTGGACAAGTCATTCATCCTCTCTGAGCCTCAGTTTCCCTCATCTGCAAAATGAGGGGGTCTCCAAA
Organism: Ailurus styani; assembly: GCA_002007465.1. NCBI lineage: Eukaryota > Metazoa > Chordata > Mammalia > Carnivora > Ailuridae > Ailurus > Ailurus styani. The sequence continues at coordinate 702,066 of LNAC01000648.1, read as the reverse complement.
GCTCCTTTCGGCTCTCACATTTTATGATGCTGGGACTAGTAGTCTGAGCTATTACATTAGGCTCTAGGGAGAATGAGTTTGACCTTATCCATTTGTGAGGCAGCTGGAAAGTTAGAACAGATTCTCCATATTCATGTTCATTTCTGGTCCCGCTAGTATTCGTTACTCATTAATTTGTAATTACGTTGGTATTCACTTTAATATCACATTATCTCCTTAATAGGAGAGAGAACATTTTATAGTTGAAAACGCTGTCAGAGAAGAGCCTAGCCAAGAGATAACACACTTCTGAGACTTTAATTACCTAATTAAAAATTTTTTGAGTGTGCACAGATAAATCACAGGAAAGAGGTTGAAAAGTGTATTGTGACATGATGTACCTATCTAATTAGTGCATGGCAAAGGAGAATTTACAGTTTAAAATAACATAGCGTTCTAATATCTGATTATATGTTTATTTACTTTTATTTTGGCGGCAGAGATCAACTGAAATTGTAGGAGGATAGGAAATGAAGGAAGAAACTATTGACATTATTTTTATCTCAACTGTTTAATAGCTATTGAATTAAAGAAATAGTATTCATAATTGGCCTTTTGTCACAGAATCCCATATCCTCCCCCTTGAGGGCTCTGAAGTATTGAAGAGGAAAGAAGATACTCTTTGGAATATGAGTAGTCTTCACTAAAAATATCCCTTCTGATGGTCATGAGGAATTACAGTCAATTGTTTCAAAAACAATGCTTCTGACTTAGTATTTACCTTCACACCTGGAGCACCGGGCTGTCCCTTCAATCCATCCAGACCATTGTGTCCCTGAAATGCAAATCCTTATTATTAAAATGCCGTTCCATCGGTCCATCGTTCCATCGCAGGGCTTGGTCAACACCCTGATGCCCAAGGGGGTGGGGGGTGGGGGGACTGGATGAGGCTTCTGTGCAAGGGAGGGTCGCTCCCCTGCCCCAGGTAAGTCACTACACCTCCTCTCTGCCCTTGAAAGGGAAGGAAATAGAACTAGATGCTCTCGCACAGCCTTTCCCTCTTAAATAATTTTTACCATTTTCAGATGGTTTTAAGTACCTCTTAAAGTCGTACGCCTTTTAGACAATTTTCTCCGTAGGGATCCTCATTTCTTGGAAGCTAGGAGCATACTGAGAAAAGTACACCCCACCGCACTTTTCAGCCATCTGAACTCTTCTCTAACTCTCTTTACTCTGGTGAATTCCAGGAATTTGGAAGCAAGTAGTGTCACCCAGGAGTTTAAATATAGTTGAGGCTTTTCCTAAAAGCGTTTATTTACTCTCCTCCAGGTAAAGAATGTGCTCACCCTAATGCCCTTGAAGCCAGGAAGTCCAGGAGTCCCAGGGAAACCACGAGCACCCTTGAAAAGAAACACAGGATAAGATGAATCATGTTTTCGTTCTAAATTAGAAAACAATGATTTCTTCCCTCCAAAGTATTTCTTCTCACTGAAGTTCAAGCTTGGAATCAAAGACGAGGATATTTTTAAGCACAGAGCAGCGAGTTCACTTGCTCTCACGTGAGTAATACTAGGCTAACTAGGCTCTTTGTACCACACACGATTTACGGTAAGCTTGCTGTCATTAAAACGACATTCCTTGCATTAACAAAACCTGTATGCATTCTTATCTAGGCTCCCTGATTCCTCAGGTGCTTCCAGTGAGTGGTACAAGTGATCAAACATCTAGGTGGCCGTTCTGACCGATACCAGTTCCACCAACCATCTTGCATGGGAGACGCCTCTGACATGTGGACAGGAGACCCCAGGATAAAAAGCTTACCTGTGGTCCAACAACTCCTCTCTCACCAGGTCGTCCAGGTTTTCCAGGGTGACCCTAAAACATGAAAGCATCGTAGGGTCAGCCTTTTCTTGCTAAGCCATCAGATCGAAGTCGGAACATCTCGGTTGTTAGGATGGGGGCAAAAGGCATTCTATAATAATGTGGGTCCGAATATATACTTAATTAACAACGAATCTCCCGAAATACAAACACATTAGGATTTCATTAAAATAACATCTTCCACGTGGGGCGAGTTAAGTCGGGCGCGTCCAGCTTTTGGCAGCATACTTTGTTTGAATCCAGAAATTCGGGTCGAGGCAGAAGCGTTTAAATGGCATTTTGGAAAATACTCACATCCTCTCCAGCCTTGCCAGGAGGCCCGGGTGGACCACGAGCACCTGCAGGACCCTGAGAAAAAAAGAGACCGATCATTATGTTAAGGTTGTATTAATAAACATCTTGAAGGAAAATAATCTACCACAAGAGGTGAAAATGTACTCACAGTTTGACCAGGTTCACCGGGCTCACCAGCAGGTCCTTGGAAACCTTGAGGGCCCTAAAAGAAAGCAGTACGTCATTCTCCACACATTTCTTTAATTCTGGCTTTTTTCATACGAGAGATTACCAGCTGCCGGTACTCACAGGAGCGCCAGATGCACCAGGTGGCCCTCGAGGTCCCATCAAGCCCTGGAAAGAGGACAAGCCTTAGCACTGAGAAGTTCTCGAGGCTTCGGTTTGAGTTGGAGAGGACTGGCATAGTAGTGCCAATTACATTTTGTGATAGACAAACAGAACTATCCTGGTTTTATTTGAGCTTTTTGTTTCTGCCAGGGAGGGTTGTAAGGACCGCCGTTTCCTCCACTATTTCTCTGTCCTTGCTTCTGCCTTTTCTCCTAGCCCAAATCAGCAGAACCCAATTGGCTGGGTGGCCCCAGGTTCCTTAAAGGTGCAGACAACGGGGCAGATCGCGATTGTTCTAAAGCAATGAATGGGAGCCGTCTTTGCGCAGTATGGAATATACAACCACGTTCTATGAGGCGGGTGAAGCATTTCCATTTGGATTCCCTCGATCATAGGTCATCTCCCCATGTCATACTTAGCTAAGACATTGATATTTTTATTGCCGCAAGGGGCATCGACTGAAAAGGATCAATAGTCCTTCTTAATGATTAGAGGGAGGTTTGTTATGTAACCTTATAGCTCCTTTTAGGGCTGCTGGGGACTGATGAAAATGTCAGACAAAAGCAGATGTAGTGAGGGGTGAAGGAAAAAGGAAACATTATTGAAACATCCTCCTGGAAGGTTCTAATATTATTATCGAAAATGTGGCCCACACCCACAGCAGATGGTTCTTCCTTTTGTTCTTACTTCTGTCTCACACAAGTAGAGCGAGGCTATGTTACCAGTTTGCGAGCTAAATCTACATTCTTGACTCCCCTTTGCAGTAATCAGGCCTGTGCAAGATCTCCTGTAGGGGCCAGCTCCTTCATGCTGAAAAAATTGCATAGGCAAGTCTAGAGTAATTTGTTCATGACACATCAACCATGGGGACTCTGTAGGCAAGTCTGCCCCACGGTATTAATGCCTAGAGTGAAATAATATGGATTTTATTAAAAAGCACCTCATCTTAATTACAAGAATTATTTGTTTGGTTTTAGAAATTGCTTCCGCATTAAAAGAAACTGACAGTTTTCAATCAAAATAATTTTTTAGGTATACATTAAAAATAATTTTCTTTGACACCATGAATTTTTAATTATATTTATTCATTTTCCCGCATATTTGCAACAATTTCATTTACATAAAAGGTAGTTTATTTTGCGGAGGCTGTGAGACGGACGATGATTACTCATTAATTCAGAGAAGAACCCTGTGGGGTTTTATAGTTATTGATTTTCTAACATGGAAAATTATTTTAACATTTTATTGCTGCCTATCTTTCTTATTTGTGAACCACATATCTGTTGATTACATATGTCGGTGACTGTGTGGGGATGGTGCAAGCTTAAATTATATTTCACTGATATTTAAAAATAAAACACTCTGTTTTATGCCCCCCAGAGAATGTTCCAAAGTCAGGGGAATCTGAAATCCATATTAATTTTCTGGGCTTATGTAGGCTATTTTATTAGTGCTTTACTTTTTTTTTCCCCTTTAGCTTCTTCTTGAGACATAGGTACTGCTTTAAAGCTGACTAATGTTCAGCATTAGCTGAAATGGCTAATTTCAAATATCCAATACAAACAAAGCCAAAGAAAATCTCTACTTCTTCATTTTAGATATGGATGTTTTAAAATTACCAGGAAAAATCAGGAAATTGGAAATCATCAATTAAAGGCACATTACTTCTCAAGTGAGAGTTTTAATTTACAGAAAATATTATCTTGCCCTTCCAGTGTATTAGCTTATTGCGGACCATTAGGTCCAGCCAAACATCTTCTTTTGAAGACAGAGCACTGAATGCATTGTCCAGGTAAAACTCATACTTTAGAGAGCATGTTAACGTTAAACCGCAATGTGTAATCAACTTAATATTTTTATTTCCAGCAATTTTTCCTTTTAGTATATATTGTGCATGCTCATATTATTTTTTTTCCTAACACATCTTATTAGTGCTTATCGGAAGGCTCGCTTATTAAAGACAGACCACCATCATCATAAACATAGAGGGAAATTTTCTAGATGTTACTCAAATTATAGGATATGTTGCTACTTGTGCTGTGATAGGAATGCTAAATTATACTCATATTCTCTTCTATATGGATTTATAATGAATAGACTAAAAAGGTATTAATCAAAAGGTATTAACAGAAACATTTCCAGTACTGTTTACTCCTTGAGGGAGGGCGAGATTCTGTCATGTTCACGGCTACATCCTAGTGTCCTAGTATAGTTTGGGGGCTGTACGGAAGGGCTCACTGAAGGCACCTAATGAATAGTTGTTGAATAAATTGATGTTTTATTCAAGTACTAGATATGTGAGACATGATGTCATTGATTGTCAGATACCCTGCCTGGGTAATTTTGCCATTAACCATCTCCACGGCCTAGAAAAGTCTAAACTCTCTAGTATAGGACAAATGGGCTGGGGCACCTGGGTGGCTCGGTTGGTTAAGCCTCCGACTCTTGGTTTCGGCTCAGGTCATGACCTCAAGGTCCTGGGACTGAGCCCACATTGGGCTCCACACTCAGCACAGAAACTGCTTGTCCCTCTCCCTCTGCTCTTCCATCCCCCACTCAAATACATATATAAATAAAGAAATAAATAAAATCTAAAAAAAAAAAATGGGTTGGACTAGAACTTGCTGTTCCTTTCCAGAAAGTTCATAGAACTTAATAGCTCTGTGTCTCTATGGGTTGCTTAAAATTCTGAGCAATGTTAAAGGATATAAAAACATTAATCAGAGTGATCACTCTTTAGAATTAAATTGATCTATCTAAATTATAGTTACTATGTCCAGAGATTATTTACACATTGAACACGTGTTTGTAGAGAAAATTCAACCCCCAGAGCTAGGCTTAGATTCTTGTAGATTTGAATACAAAAGGAGTTATTGCTTTTCTCTGATCATAGTATTGAGTGTTAACCTAGGTAGTTAAGGAAATGACAATGTGGAGTTTTTTTACATAAAAACAAATTCTCTATTCGGTAATTTTTTTGGCTAAGATTAAGAAAAGGGAAGCATACCATTGGTCCAGGGCCAAGGCCAACTCCTTTTCCAGGATCATACTGAGCCGCAAAGTTCTAGAGGGGAAAAAACACATTATATATATATTAAATTACCAGCTCCGTAGTTCACTTTCTCATTCTACTTGTACAGACTTTTATGCTGTTGTTGAAAAGGGAGCAATATTATTATATTAATAGTTAATATTATATTATATTATAATCTATATATTATATTATTAATATTAATATTAATAGTTTATAATTCCATATTGAGCTAAGTTCCTAAAAAGTCAGGAGAGAATGTAAGTTTAAAATTGAGTCCCCACCTGGTTTGAAGTGGGAAGTTTCCCTACCTTATTTCTTCAAACCCTTTCTGCCTGCCCTGCCGATCACCTCTCCCCCCCTCCCCTCTCCCCACTCTCTACCTCTACACTGAGAAAGGGGAGCTTTCTAACCCTTAAGTCACTGGAGACTCCTGATAAACTGAGCCGAGACCAAGAGCTCACCTTTGCATTTCTACCTGTTGTCCTGCTCCTCCAGAACTACACAAAAGTGACTGAGAGACCTTTTTCTTGCTGGAGTTTCAAAAAGGACATAAAGAGTTTTCAAGTTTGGAGGAAAATTAAATTGAAATGCCCCGTGGAAGATTAAACTTTTAAAAAATAGTTCACAGTAATAACTTTACTGTTAAAGATCTCTCCTATAGTAGTAGATCTATTAAAGAAGGTGCTTTTTAATGCACTCAGTAGATAAGCAATCATAATAAGATCTTCTGGGGGAGAAAGGTCTTATTCTACTGGCATACAGTTGGGTATTAGAATCAGGCTTCTGATTCATAGTGCTAACCAATTAAGCAAATATGTTTTCCTTCCTGCAGTGAGGCCATTTGGCACTCATACCATTGTTAAAGACATAAAGCTAAAAGAAGATATTAATGAAAAAGGGAAATGTACTTTTCTCAAATTAGTTTCAAGCAAATTAAACCTAAAACTACTTTGAATGTTGGTTCAGCAGACTTCAAGCCAAGGAGAATAAAGAGAGTAGGATGTTTGTGAAATTGCTGAAGATCAGGGATTTCACTTATAATTCAATCTAATCAAACTCTTTAATAATGCAACACCTCTTATTTGTGCCCCACTGATGAAAGATATTAAATCTCCAAATTAAATAATAGTCGTGAGGGCTGCAGCTACCTTCAGTGAACACAAAGACCAGTCCTGTAATTGACAAGGGCTCACAAAGAGACCGGGCAAAGCAAAATCTTGAATGAAGAAACCAAAGAAATGAAATAAAATGTACTAATATCCAAATAGCAGGCTCTCCCTTAACTGCTAAAAATAAGCTCCACAATGAGCCTTCTTTCAACAGAGGTAGAAGACACTGAAGTGAACTAAAAGTTAGCATTACTTAAGACACCTTACCCCGCCAAGACCAGGGGGGCCAGGAGGACCAGGTGGACCAGGAGGGCCTGGGATGCCATCGTCACCATCTCTGCCTGGTGGGCCTGGTGGACCCTGTTTTATAAAAAGCGAATTCGGTCACAGTTAGACAGACGCCCATAGAAACCTATACATACACAAGGAGACCTAAGAATACATGCGGTAAGATCAGTGGTTCAGACCTTTTGATGTGCTAGTGGTAAGGAAACTTAACATGCCATATTTGTCACTAACTGAACTTCACTTATGACATGGATCTTTCTTAGAAGGAGGTTTAGTGACTGATACACAAAGAAGACACAAGACAGACTAGTTCCTCTGGAAGAGGGATAGCTCAGCCTTCGAATATTAATTCAAAACGGAGCTCCAGGATTCAAATAAAGATAGAAATTATAACTACATTTATGATTCTATAAACTTCATATGGAAAACAGTGCACAGTGATGGATGTACTCTGTATACTGATTGTCAGTTTCAGACTGATGAACTTATTCAACTGTTTTGGTATATTATGTATGAATGGTAGATTAATTGATATGATAATTAATAAGGTCACTTTATCGCAAGGTAGAAAATCCTGCAGACTTCCCAACGTTAACACTATTTATGTCATTACAGTAATTTACTGACATAATGCTACCTCTACTAGACTGTTTGAGTGGAATACATTTTAGACTGCACTTCCCAATAGATATCAGATATAGGTGTTTATATATTGGCAAAAGTGTCATACAATGTAGTTATACATGCCAAATAAGCGGAGCAGGGAGATCTAAGAATACCATGAATAAATCGTAAACCTAACTTGCACATTTACGAATTTGGACAGAAACATGTTGTTGACTGCTGTTTCACTACAATTCCCGGGCTACGTAAGAGCTCCTACTTGAAAAGCAAACAAAACATGTGCAAAGAGGGGACTGTGGGGGTAGGTAGATGCATATCCATTATGTATAAGTCGGACAAGTCAACTGAAAACAAAGAAAGACAGACCCTGCAAAGAATAGGGCTGTTTATAATAGCTCGGCTTTCTAGAAAGATAACCTTGACCTAAAAAAATAGTGATTATATATAATAATTCTCATTCACCTCTTCTGTAGGGCATTATCTGTTTAAAAAGTGGTGCAAATATCTGGATACATAATACTCTTATAAACTGTCTAACCTGTAGTTATTCAAAACGTGGTCCAAAGCTTTTTAACAGTTCAAAAATTACACACCCTTTCTCCACGTGGTCCTCTATCTCCAGCTGGGCCCTGTGAGGAAGATACAAACAGCACAATAATAAATGTCTAAGCGATTTCCAGTGAACGAGCAAGCATTCTTGACAATAATTAGTCGGTAAGACTGATCTAAACACAGTATGATTAGAAAGTTGCTGTAAAAATGGCATGATACAATAGAAAAAAGTATATTGTTTTTATTATAATTACCTGTAATGTTTTTAACCTGGGAGACTAGAGGCTACAGTCTCCAGTCAATAGGGCAATATTATATCTACTATTTTTAGAAATATGCTTTCTGTGGATAAAACTACCATTTCGTTACATTGTTAACAGTATATTTATATAGTCAAAGCCCTTTAAAATAAACTTGCATTTACTACCTATAATTAACATAATACTCCATCTCCAGAATTAAGTCTTTTTTTCTTTAGTATGTAAATCACCAGTTTGTATAATATAAGTGTAATTAGAGATAATTCTGGAAGATAATAAAATTTATCTTAAACATCAAAGCTACTTTATTTTATGGTTTAGCTAATGCATATCCATGGGGGCAAAATCTTGACACAGTCTTTTCCTTCTGTAGTTTACTATAAATTTAGTTAAATAAGAAGTTATTTCTGATCATCTCAGATATTATGGAAAAGTATCGGACTCTTACCTTTCTTGCAGTTTCCTGGAAAGAATAAGAAATAATTATGAGAAAAACTGTATATTTTAAACGGCTCCCCTTTCTGTATAGTATACAAATATATCTACAGAGTATACACATTATGCATACCATTATTCCAGTATTTTCAAAGTATGATTTTAAATTTTACCAATAAATTAAATAGCATGTTCAGAACCAAAATGCATACTTATCTCTAATTATGCCTCAAATTCAACTCATGAGCTAAGAATTTGTTCTTAATACTCTTGCAAATGATTCCATGGGGGTAACAAGATTCTGTAGCTCTGTGAAGTCTCCCGCTTTGTAGTAGTGCATGCTTAAAACCCAAACTTCCACTGGATTATTTATTCTGTTTCTTATGAGCATTCCTGTAAGGGTGGTCTCATTCAATAGCACCGCCCATTTTGGAAATTGGGGTGGGTACTTTCTAGGTAGCCAGCAAAGTTTGACTACCATAACTCTTGATGATTTCTTGGAAATCCAGGTTGTTCAACACCAATGTAACCTCATCTTCCTTCCCCAGAGAAGGCATTTGTGTGGCCAAAGCCAGCCCAGTATAAAAAAAACAAATTCTAAAAGTAATTTACTCACCTCTTGTAAAGCTGTAGAGGAAAGGGATAAGAGATAATCATTAGTATTATTTCATTGATTGGTAGCAGTGATTAACAAATATATTAGTCTATAAAATTGACTTACCTAATTAAAGGATCAAGTGTATTTTTTATTAAGAATATTCTAATGACTTGGAAATTATACAGGTCAAAATTATGGCAGGGATCAGCAGGGTGATTTGTTTGCAATATTAATATGTAAATATATTTTGAATTAAATTGTTAATTATTTACTATTTTATAAATGCTGTGAAATATTAATGTGTCTGAAGAATATTTCCAATGCGTAGTAATTAAGCTGGTAAACTGCATAGGTGGATCGCTGTATGTAAGACCAGTACACTGGTGAGGAAATAACTTATGGTATAGATAGTTTTTGATACTTAAAAATTGAAAAAAGGGAAAATTTAGGGAACTTTTATAAAAAATACTTTGTTTTTTTATAAAAGTTACCTAGTGCTTCACTGAGTTTATACCATTCTTAATGTCCCTTTTCAAAAGGTCTAATTTGTGAATTAGTCACTATGAAAATGGAGCCATTTAGACATCCGAAATTTTGCTTTAAATTGTTTCACTTAAATTAGGTAAGGTCATTTTACCAATATGTATCTCTTTTGTCCCTGAGAAGGAGTTGCTCTGTATAAATGGAAAAACTAAAGATCTTGAGAAGTAATGGGAAAAACACACTCAAGTAATATCCCCCCCTTTGCCATAATTGTTCTAAGACCTTAAAGACTGAATTCCTCTCCTACAGTATAAAAATTATAGGTTAACACAGGATATAAGAGTGGCCAAGCTGGCAACAAGATGAATCACCCCCCAAAATTGCTTTAATTAGGTGGCCAAGAAGTGTGTCGTTTGGAGGGAGAACATCTGTTGCAATAGTCACAATTCAGGAGGGTGGACCACATCCAGCACTGATATTTAAGGGCAATTTATGAGAATTACTTTTAAATTAGGAAAATGATATGTTTACTTCATTGTAAATAATTATGCCCAGGCTTGATTAACGGAATGCCTTATGATTTTGGAAATTTGCCTTTTAATTACTCAAACTGAGCCATTTTGAAGAAATGTGTGTTTGGTAACTTTTATTCCAGACTTCAGCTGGCTGTTGGTCAGAAGGTGAGTTGCCTTTTGTATCTTCAGACTTCCCTAGGTCTGTTTTCATCGTTCCTTTAGGAGACAACTCTTTCCCCCATCCTCAAATCTCATAAAAACAAAATTGGTGATGTGAATTTATTCTATACAATTACTTGTTAGTATCCACAGTGTGTATGCTAAAAGTGGACAAAGGGAGAAGACACACACACACACACACACACACACACACACACGCATCAGCAATGATGCAATGGTGGACACCGTGGCATGTGGGTGGAGCAAACTTTTTGGAGTGTTGGGTGTGGCCAGAGACCCCTATCAAGTCAGTATCTTTGGTAATTAGGGAGCCATTTTCAAGAATGGACCGATTTTCTTCATTCTATCTTGACACAGAATCTGGTCATGAAACCTTTGGCAGAAAGTGGCCTCGGAGTCCATCTAATCTGCATTCTGCATTTTAGAAAAGGCTCAACTGGACTTGCCCGAGGTCACATGGTAAATTAGTGGCCAAGTCATTGGAAAACCGCGGGTCTCTTGAGTTTCAGATTCATGTTGATATTTTCCAACTTGCTGTGTTCAGAATGTCTGACTGTCATTAAGAACATGATAGAGGGGTAACTTGCAGGCTCAACGAAAGGCAGAACAGATTTAATTAAATAATGTTACCATTTCCATGACCAGATAATAAACGGAGAAGCTGATTCTACTCTTCAGGCTGTATCCATTCCAAGTAACATCATTTTCCTTCCCAGGTTACACTGACTAGCTACGGGGAATGGCTTTAATCAGAAATGCAGGTCACCTCTCCGTGTAAACCTGTGGAGGTCTCTCATGGGGATTCCATTAGGGTAAGGCCTGGTCCCCTGTGCTTTCACTGTCCTCCCTCCAGAGGGCGCCTCATAGTTATCGTCATCACCCAGGCAAGTCTAAACCGCCCAGAGGAGCAAAGCCCTTAGGGGGTGAGTTCTGTATTACTAAATTCAAGGGCTTTCCACAGCAGGCCTCAAGTTTTACAAGATGGGCATCCGTGCAGCCATGGGGCCTGATAGTTGTCAATATCTCACCCTTAGGAAAAAGCCTTTCTGTTCTCTTTGAGCCTCACTGATCAGAGGATCCAGATCAAATTAAGACTCACTTGGAGTTGAGAGACAAGTTCCCTAACTTTTGGCGAAGGTTGACCCTTTTCTGTTTTCATTTCTAAAATAATTTCCACGTTTCTCATCCCTACCTGCCTTTCTCCACATGCCCGGGAGCCTTCCCTCCAAGCTGGACCTAGAATTGACTGTAGGTTTTCTTTTTTTCAGACCAGGGTGCCCACCCATCTAATCTTTCTCCCCCGTCAGCCCCAAACAAGCCCAAGGCACTTACATTGGCATGTTGCTAGGCACGACGTTACTGCAAGCAGCAACAAAGTCCGCGTATCCACAAAGCTGAGCATGTCTACCACTTAGACATGCAGACTCCTTGTGTCGCAGAGCCCCTGGGTCACCGGCGGAGGTATCACCTGGCGGGCGCAGGCATGCAGTCGTGGCCAGTACCTCCAACTTAGCTGAAACCTCCTGCCGCCTTGGTGCTAAAATAATAAAGCCCGGATCTGCCCTATTTATACGGCCAAAGTTTCCCTGGCCGGAGGGTGCCTCCAAAAGCGTCTCCACCAATCGGAAGGCTGGGGCTGGGGGCCCGGGCAGCCACAGCTGGGAGGAGACTGCGGGGGCGCAGAGGAGGGAGCGGAGGGGGGAGGGACGTGGCCACGGGGCTGGCTTCTTAAATTGGTTCCATTCTTTTTGAGGACGTGGACACTTTTGAGGCTTTCAAGGGGAAACTCTGACTCGCTGTCTGCATACCTCCGCCCTCCCCATCCCCCCGCCCTTCCCCGCCCTTTCCAAGTTTGGAAACACTTTTGCACACGTCGGAGCGCTCTGCAGACACCGACGTGGGCACACTTTGCAGATCCCTGGGCAGCCGGGCAGCTGTAGAAGGGACGGGAGCCCGGAGATCAAAGCAGG
>LNAC01000648.1:669362-689505 GCA_002007465.1 Ailurus styani | reverse complement strand
GCTTTGGGGAGTGTGTGCGCCCACTTTTTCAGCATTAACGCTCTCTCCTGGCTCCGGGAGAGGGTGAGAGGGGGGTTCTGTCTGTGCAGGGTTGGGTTGCGAGGTTGGAGTGCGAGGAGGCCTGCCACTGGGGGGGGGTGGGGGGGGACAGTAACACGCGAGGGGTAGTGTGGCACTGAACACTGGGGAAGATCTGCTTTGCGCACACCAGAGTGGACCCAGCCGTTCGGGAAGTCCCTGAGGCCGGCTCTCGGCTTTGGCTTTGGAAATTATCTGGCCCTGCGAAAAGACTGCAGCTGACCACCTGGGCGCCTCTCTTTCACGGTCTCTCCTTTCTGAGGCTGCAGTGGAGAATCCATACTCTCCCCTTCAGGTTTCCACTCTCCACCTCCTCTTCTCCAGATGCTTTGTCCGGATTTACGAGCTCCATGTGGAGCCTGGACTCGGATGACTCTCCAAGGAGTCCCCCAATGCCTGGACCTCTGTCCGTGTGCATTCACTGACCCCACTCTTACAGGTATCGCCCACGCACCCGAAGCATGTTCTTGGCTTCCTCATGGCTCTCCTCTACACTTTGGGGAAAATGCCTAGCCCATCTAGAGGGGCTTCCAATTGGACTCTGAGGTGGGGCAGTATTTTCTGGTCACACCCCAAGCAGCGTCCTCATCATTGTGGATATTAACTCCTTCCGGAACACCCAACTTCCTTCTCCCCTCAGGGAGAGGAGGAGCTGGGATCTTGACCCTGAGCTCAGGATTGAGGGTGAAAGACCTCACTGAGAGCTCCTGAGAATTGCAAAATGTGGGCACAGTCAACTGCAGTGGACGGCCCTTTTCCCCACTCTCTTGAGATGTCATTCCAGGCCCATAAGGCTGGGGCTGCACTTCTGTCTGCTCTGCACCCCCAGTGAGGCAGTCACGTGCTACTCAGGATGCCATGGACTCCCAGAAGTCAACGCAAAAGGGGCATCTTTAGGTCAATTCCCTCTGTGCCAAACAGAAGTGAGTGGGCTGCAGTTCCTTGCTCCCCCCCCCACTCTTTCTTTCCCGATCTCTCCCTTCTTGGTTTTTTGGGGTTTTGTTTTTTGGGGGTTTTTTTGGCTGTGCTTTAAGGAAAAGTTTCTGCCTAAGTTAACTCCATCAGCAGCTGCTATAAACCAGAGGGACTGAATATTCTTAAACTGGTTGCTTCCTCTAAACTTAAAAACGAACAGGTAAATGGAAATAAAAGGGAACGAACAAAACTATAGCAACCCCTTCTTTTATTCTATTTAAGGGCACTGACTTCGGAGATCGCTCGGAAAGACTTTTTGAAGTAACTTGGAGGGAAGGAATTTGAAAGGGTATCTAGTCAGTTCTAGGAGGGTTTTTACAAGGAGGAATCCACAGTCAAAATCTGATCATTTAAATTGGAGAACATTTTGTGGAAGTGCGACTATAATTTCTTTTTTAGCATAAAAAATACTCAGCTAGTTTTTGGAAACTGGAGAAGTATCAGTTCAAGCACACACTTACAAACTTAAAGGAAAAACCTCTCTGCAGAGCAAACTGATAACTTGAAACACATTCCTGGAAACTGATGCAAATACCAAATGCTGCCAGGCTCCTTCCCTGCTGATGTGGCAGGGTTTGAAGCAGGCAGTCGTCAGCGTTTGGTGGGAGGCCCTGGAACAAGACCGAACAACGAAGATGGTGAAAACCAAAAGAGAATTTTTCTTTTTTAAGCGGAAGACTGATTGCCGCCCCAGCCATTTTTATACATTATTTTGACTTTCTTACTCACCCCTCATTGGGGAAGATAGTGTTTACAGTTAGATCTCCCTTAGACATTTTGTGCCTCAAACAGAGAGAAGTTTTTTGTGTGGATGGGGGCGGGGCTGGGAAGAGAGCTGACCCAAAGCCTACAGGATGGTCCTGGTGATGGCTGTCTGGTGTTTGAGTGTCCGGGGCCTGGTGTGGTGGCTGGGGATTGAGGAGGAGGAGAAAGGAGTGAGGGAGTAGATAGATGGGGGAGACGGTGAGGAGTGGAGGAAGGGCGGCAGAGATCAGTCTTTTGCTGCCTGACAGTTAACACCTGCGCTCCTATTCGTAAGTATTCTCTGTTGCAAAACAGATGGTCTCTTCAGCTCCCTACACCCTACACCCATTCCAATGGGGCAACACCTTAAAGTATGATGTGAGAATCTGCCTGCTAAAGGGATGTGAACAGTCTGATAAAGCCTTGTTGTCTTACACTTTTATTCCTTTCTTTTCTTGGATCAAAGTAAGCACTGGACTAATGTCTCCTTTCAAACATTTGTTGAGGATCCACCCTGTGGAAAGTGCCAATACTATCCTCTCTCATTCCAGTTCAAGTTTAAGTTGATTTGGTTGTCAAACAACTGCTATGAAGGGATGAGCTGATCATTAAGATGGTAGCTGACAAGGTTTGAGGGCTGCTTTCTCTCTGTGATATTTGGAGGTGGAGATTCCTGCCCGACATCCTATCAGTTGGGTTATTCAGTTCCCACTGACCATTTAAATGTACAGTCATTTAAGTAATATTTAGTGTGGTGTCAGGCACTGTACTAGTTGGGGGATTTATAACTGGGAAACAGAATGACATAGTCATTGCCCTAAGGAGGCTGGCTGATAGTCTGCTGAAGGATAGAGAAGAGTGTGGAGAGGACTGCCGTGGGGGAGGACAGGAAGCTTTTGTGTTTATGGGAGGATTTAAGATGGACACCTCATCTAGACTTAGGTGGGTAGAGTCAAGGAAGGCTTCCTGGAGAATGCAGCAAGCTCAAGCCTCAAATATGAGTAAGATTTAGAAGAGATGAGGGGAGGGGAGGGAGATCCAGGTACAGAGGCATTAGAAAATGTGGCACTTCTGAGGAATGGAAGCATTTTGGCATGGTGGGATGATGGGGTGGGGGTAGAGAGAGGGGGGGACCGAGAATAGAGGAAGGAGCTAGAGATGAGATTGGTGGATTTGGCAGGAACCAGATCAAAAAGCAAAAGCACGTTTAAACTGTATTCTGGTGTTTGTGTTTTCTAAACTGTGCTATGGGGAGTGTTTGGATCATTTTAAGCAGGGAAATTATGTAATGAGAGAGTGCATCTGAAAAGATGGTTTTGACTGCAGAGGAGCCAGTGAGGAGGCTGCAGCAGTAATTCTGCCCCAAAGCAATGGTGGTCGGGACCAAGGTTGTGCTGTTGGAATCGGAAGTAGGCTGATCTCTGATTGTGGACATCGAGGGCAAGGGAGAACTGGAGGAGCGGCACCAGGTTTCTGGCCTTAGGAACTGGCTGCCTGGAGGCATAGTCCATCGAGCTGGGGAACATTTGAGGGGAAGACTTGAGGTGAAGGGAGGATGAAGAGGCCAAATCTGGGCAAGTTCAGTGTTGGGTGATTGTGGACCCCCAAATGGATCGGTTCTGTAGATGATGAGCTACATAGCCCAGAAGTCCAGAACTTAAACTTGATCAGGTTTACAGACAAAGGAGTTAAAGACGTTAGGTTACTGACGTCATGGAAGTGGGTGAAATCCCCCAGGTTGTATGTGTGTGTGGAAGTGGACAATAGGAAAAACCCAGGACAAAATCCTAAAGAGGTCCAGCATATAAGCAATAGACAGAAGAAGGGGAAAATGCATCCAGGTGACTGAGAAGGAACAACCACATGGGATGGGGGAAAACCATAGTCTCCATCACAGAAGGCAAGCAAACAGGTTGTTTGGGGGAGGAGAGCATAGCTTTTTGGGTGTTGAAGTTTCATGTGTTTCTGAGAGGTCAAGTAAAGGCTAGAAAGACTACATAAATTAGCAATCTGGAGGTCACTTGTGATCTTAGTGAGGTGGTTTCAGTGGAATAGAACCCAGCTTTGAGAAGGTGGAAGAGTGAGGTATCAGACACATCTAGGGTAGAACTGAAGTTATACCGGGAGTGTAACAGGAATCGGAAGAGAGCTCGTGTATAGTATAAGGATGATGTTAGGATTCATATGGCAGAGAATTATGTATGTTAGAAAGAGACCATCCAAAGCAGATATTTAATCTTAACACAAACCCCATTCTAAAGACTTCCATTGAAATGCTCTTCTCCTTCTTTAGGCTTCCTACATTATATCCGTCCTCATTTGCTTTTTAGCATTGAAGCAAGGAGCAATTAAGTGCTTGCAGATTTTTTTCTTTTTACTTGATAGTGAATGATCATTCTTTTTTCAGGAGTTCTCTTTAAAATGTGTAGACACAGTCAATTTATCTCATAGTTTATGAATCCCAGCTTAATCTGGGATTCAGTGCCCCATTTTTCAAGTTTAGAAATATGAAATAAACAATCACTTCTTTACTTCTGCAGGACTCCAAGTATTCTTGTGTACAGATTGTGTGGATATATTTGTTTTGTGGTATCTTGTTATTGTCTGTTCTAAACCTGATAATTCCAAAGGACTATATTAGGGCACACAAATTTCAGCTTTCAATTAAGTCCACCTCTTTCTTTGAGAAGACGCTGATTACACTTCTTCAGCTAGTTCCAAATCTATCCTTAAATTGAAGAGCACCAGAATGCTGACGTTCCAAAAGTCCACTCTGGCTTATTAGAACTTTGGTTGGCTTGGTTTCCAGATTCATATTTTTCAATTCGTTTCAAGTAGCTGGAAGAAATGAGGAGACTTTCACTTTAGTTGCAAGAAAGATTCTGGGTGTTGGTAATTGATTGATTCACCCATTAAGTTGAATCGAGATACATTCTCTTTGGTTCCTGCACTGCATACAGAAAAACAATTACAAAGACTTAATTATATATGATACCATATTTAGAATTTATATAATTTATATTTCATCTTTTAAAAGTAACTAGCAAATTAACTATTATTGACGAACTCTTTAGAGTTTAAAATTTGATCTTGACCTTTGGAATTCTCTATTTGCATGGATAATCTTTCAGTTAATGAGCAATCTTAACTACTTCTTATATTGTGTGCTAAATACTTGGCTAGGAATTTGACATAAATTGTCTCAAACCCCTAATAATCATCATCTAAACTTGGGGGGGGTAATGTTTTATTTTTCCCGATTTTATAAGTAAAAAACCTCATGCTTAAGAGAGAAGTGAAGTGACTTGTCTAAGGCTTCCCAGATACCTTTGAATGAGTCAGGTCTCCATTGTACATTTTCTTTTTCTTTTTTTTTTTAAATTCCAGTGTAGTTAACTTACAGTGTTATTTAGTTTCAGATGTACATATAGTGATTCAACAATTTTATACATTACTCAGTGCTCATTAGAAGAAATATCTCTTAATCCCCTTCACCTATTTCACCTGCCCCCGCCATCTACCTCCCCACTGTATCCATCGGTTTCTTCTCTTATAGTTAAGAGTCTTTTTTCATTTGTCTTTTTTCCCCTTTGTTCATTTTTTGCTTCTTAAATTCTACATATGTATTTGTTTTTTTTCTGCCTGACTTATTTCGCTCAGCACTATACTCTATAAATCCATCCATGTTGTTGCAAATGTGTGTGTGTGTGTGTGTGTGTGTGTGTGTGTGTGTGTGTGTGTGAATATATGACATCTTCTATATCCATTGATCTATCGATAGACCTTTGGGCTGCTTCCATAATTTAGCTATTATAAATGTGCTTTAACTATAGGGATACATATATCTTATCGAATTAGTGCTTTCCTATTCTTTGGGTAAATACCCAGTAGTGGAATTACTGGATCACATGGTCAATCTATAAAATTTTTTGAGGAACCTCCATACTGTTTTCCAGAGTGGCTTCACCAGTTTGCATTCCCATCAACAGAGCACAAGGGTTCCTTTTTCTCCACATCCTTGCCAAAACCTGTTGTTTTTATGGTTTTGATTTTAGCCATTCTAACATGTGTGAGGTGCTATCTCATTGTGGTTTTGATTTGCATTTCTCTGATGATAAGTGATATTAAGCATCTTCCTGTTGTACATTTTCTAATGCCTTGTACTGCTAATATCTAGTAGCTCTCACAATGACAATTGATTAGTTAAGGAAAAGAGTTAATTTTCCATTGACTGACCTCCCTTAAATGTGAGGTCATTAATAGCAGAGACAATGCCCATTTTATTCACACTTCCAATCCTTTATTCTAGCATAGTGCCTGCTAAATATTAGATGCTCAACAAATATTTACTCAGTTAACAAAGACTGAGTTGGCATGATGTCACTGGAGAACATGGAACTTAAATGTCAGTTGTGGTTATCTTCTTCATTGTTGGTTTACCATCTAATCCACACACTTAAAGTTTTCTTTTTATTGGTAGGTAAGAGTGGCAATCAACACATGAAATTTACTTGAATAATACATGAATGTGTTTTAGCCTATGCACCCAATAGTAGCACCTAATTTTTGCTTGGTATCTCATAAACATTGCAAGTCCAATGATTGAAGAACAAAGTGATTGAACAACAGGAAAAGGCTAACTTTTCTCATTATAAAGTCACAAAGTTTTAGATTTGAAAGACAATTGAGGTTTCATTCAAAACAGAATCATAATTCTAAATATGTAGAATCAGGATTTGTTTTCTACCATACTTTTAATGTCTGCCCAATGTCGGGCACATCAGGTGTTCAGTGAGTTTTAGTTGCGTGAATTAATACATTTTAAAATGAGGAAACATACCTAGAGAGGTTATATGACCAGCTGCCTTATTAGAGACTATAACCAGGGGATTTCCTGATTCCCAGTCTCTTGATTTTTCCTTTAAATTAAAATAACAACTAGCACTTCCCTGGAATATTTTGCAGCATTTAGCCTTTACAACAATCTGCAAATTAGTTACTATTTTAGAGAGGATAAAACTGAGGCTCAACAAAGTTAAAGGTTTTCTCCAGGTCAGTGGTTCTCAAAATATGGTCCCTGGAGGACCAGTAGTAATATTGGCATCACCCTAGAACTTGTTAGAGATACAAATCACATGCCCCATCCCAGACCTACTAAATCAGAAACTCTGGAGAGGGGTTAGCCGTCGTCTGTGTCTGCACAGCCCTCCGAGTGATTTAGTATTGAGGAATGTAACTTGTGGTTAAACTTGAATTAGATCTAAATCTAGCATCATGGAGAATAGAAGTGGACATGACAAGATAGAAAAGTGGGAGAGTCCAGCTAAGAAAATATTAACTCCTTTTCTCTGTTCTCCTTCACAACAGAAAGCCCCCTTCACATCTACCTTTGCTCTCTTTCCAATGTATCTGTTGACTTGCTGCTTCTTAATTCTTCTTGGTTAAAGGGAATGAGTAGCTAAACATTCTGAAAGGCAATTAATCATTTTTTATTTACAGTATTTGTAACATCAAAAGAAGACTGTGTTTCAATCCTGTTTTGCTGACCCAAACGCTATTTAAGTTTATTTGGATAAATAGCATTTATAGAGGGAAAATGTGTGAGGAAGAGTATATGTGAACTCTTGAGGAAAGCTAAGTGTGGTTGGCCTCATGGTTGGAACTTGGTGCTAATAAAGTCTGGGCTGTAGCCACAGTCTCTCTGTGGACCAATTAACGTCTCCCCGTTTCACTACCTTGGAATTCACCACTCCGTGGTCCTGGGTGTAGTTCCCTGGGTAATTAGTTCAGGTGAGGCAGGAAAGATTCATGGTTTACTGCAAATCCATGACTCATTCTGGACAATGCCCCCCAAAGGCCCAGGTGATGTTTTGAAACATTTTACTTATATATTGACATCACAGACATATGCTTCTATTCCCTATGGTCTCCAAGTCATGTTTTGATACTTGAATTAGAATGGCACTTCAGAGCCTTAAAAAATGGACTTTCCGTCTGAAGCACCCAAGAGATTAAGTAAGCGAATAAATCTTCCTATTCAGAGCTTCAGAATGTGCTAGATGCTAGACTAAAGCAGTCGCAGAAGTCGTTGTTCCTGCCTGGGAGTCCCCGCTGGGTTTCCTCACAGGGTCCCGATTTTATAACTGTGGCCACTTACACACATCTTCAGGCCTCATCCTGCCCAGACTCTGTAAATCCACCGTGTCCTTGGATAAGGTGAAATTAAGAAGCTCCAGTTCTAGCATTTTCTGTCAATCTTTGGATTTGACTCTGTGCAGCGTTCCTTTTGTCTGGGCTTCATATAGCTAAAGCCCTGTCTAAATGTTATGCCCATTCTTACGACATAGATTCTGTCTCTTCTTGTACCCAAGTTCCGCTTTTGATAATATACTTGTTTCCTCGATGACTGGCTTTATTCGCTCCATTCATTCATTCAGTCACTCTGTGAATCTGTTACTGTCCACGCAAGACAGAGTGTTGGGAACTGGCTGTGAGACACGCTGCCGGCAACCCTCCCCTGACGGCCCTTTCCGGACGCCCTGAAGACCGGAGTCCTGCCCCTAACTTCAGGACCCTGTCTCCACGTTCCTGTCTGGCACTGTTGTAGACCCGCCTGCTTGGATCTGCACTGGTGCTTCCCCAGGGCTCTATCTTCCAACATCTGTAGCAACACCTGCATTTCTTCTTCCAGGACCTCACTGACAGCAGTCCTGGCTTGGCCCGGCACATTCTCGTTATCTCCGCTTCTGACCTCCAGCTATTGCCTGCGGCTGAGTCCATTTCTGCCGCGCCTGCTCCCAGTCGCAGGTGCAGATGTGGGGATAGACAGAGGGATAAGGGATAGTTTCCAGTCTCGGGAGATGTCACAAATACAGCAGATTTGCCCCAATTGTGAGGATAAGGGGATAGATCAGTTTAAGACACTTAAGATGTAAGGGTGAAAATAAGGTTTTGGAAGGACTAAATGCAAACTCTTATAAATCTTTGTATCATCCTAAAGTAGAACCATCAAGACAGCATGCTAAACAGAGAGTATCAGTAACATTTTTCACATCTTAAATTACTAATAATGGTTATGGTACAATTGCTTTCCATTTACCATCTCTTGCTCAATAGGAATTTCTCAGGGTCTCTCTCTCCCCTGCCATTTCAATGAAATGCCCATAAATTTGCTTTGCTTTGCTGAAGATAATATGCATGTGAAAGGATTTTTTCTCCCTGTATCTGGTTCTCCATCCAAATGCGCAATGCCTTTCTGATTTCATGATTTGGAATTGTTGACTCCTGCATCCCAAGTCCCAGAGATAACTCCCCAAAGCACATGCCATCAGGCCCCTCTTACACAAATATCACTTCCCGGCTTCCTTGCAGCTGCGGGAGTGCCATTTTAAGGTCCTGGTTTATGTCTCCTCAGATTCCCTTATTTCCTAAAGCCTCAAGGCAAAAACCTCTGTTACTGCCATGCCATCTGCTTTACTTTACTTTTTTATTCTTGACACCCAATTTCTTTTTTTTTTTCCTAATTACCCTCAACAGGAGTGACTTATAATTCTTATATATGGGAACTAAAATTTTGTGCTTGGGAAAAAGTATACAAAACTAAATCTGCATATACTGAAATGCCTCGTTTACTAAAATTTGAAGTAGAGGCAATTTACACATGGGGAGAAACTGCCTAACATAACTGGAGAAAATAACACATTAGCTCATTAAAATAAAGATATTTTGTGCTTATTCAGTGAACAATGTATTAATAAGATCTAAGGGAGTCTCCAGGAGGATCAAAGAAGAAGTAACTGATTCTGCTGGGGATGGTTGACTAGGGGAAGGAAACACTGAAACTGACTTTTGGAGGAATTCATCAGGCTAAAAGGAAAGGAAAACCCTTCCTAGGGAGGTGGTACAACACGTGCAGAGGCAGATGACATTTACCATAATCTCTACTTAAAAATAATTAATGCTATAACAATTTCCTTCCAGAATACTGGGTCTCAACCTGGGTGATTTTGGCCCCAGAAGATTTGGCAGTATCTGGAGACATTTTTTACCATCACAGGGGTGGGGGTGGGGGGTGCTACTGGTGTCTAGTGGGTAGAGGCCAGAGATGTTGCTAAATATCCTTCAATAAACAAGACAGGCTCCATAACACATAATTATCCACCTCAGATGTCAATATTGCCTAGCCTGTCTTATTCACCCCAGTGTCAACAGACAGAGGTAATACTGACTTAACATTTGTTGAACGAATGGAGGCATGAAAGAGAATGGGGGAGGGGAAATACATGTGCAGAGTTAGAAGTTAGGGTATAATTAAAGACCAGTGAAAAAATAAGACCACCATAAGTTAAAGAAAATCTATAGGGGCACCTGGGTGGCTCAGTCAGTTAAACACCTGACTCTTGATTTTAGCTCCAGTCATGATCGCCGGGCCATGGGATCAAGCCCTGAGTCAGGTTCTGCACTCAGCTCGGAGTCTGCTTGTCTCTCTCCCTCCACTCCTCCCTCCTCTCTCTCTCTCTCTCTCTCTCTCTCTCAAATAAATAAATAAAATCTTTAAAAAGAGAGAGAGAAAAAACTATAAAGGCCACCTTGTGCCATATTAAGGAGGATTCCTTTAATATATAGTGTGTGGAGAATCACTGGAGGGTTTTCAGCAGCAATATGATACCATCCGATCTGTGCCCTACCAAGGAGCAGTAGAAAGAGCCAGGAGTCTGGGCAGTCATTTAGAAAGGCGTTGTAATAGTGCAGAGATGATGAAGGCCTAACCTAAAGCTGAAGCAGTAAAGATAGAGAGAAGAGGGCAAATCTGAGAGATACTCGAGACTTAAAATTAATAGGACTTGATAATCAATGAAATATGGAAAATGGAGAAGTTTCTGGTTCTCCATTTTCCATATTTCCAGGAGGAAGATGGGAGGAAAAGCAGGGTGTGTGTGTGTGTGTGTGTGGTATTTATGAGCTTGTCTTTGTATATTCTTTAAAAACATTAACTTACATCACTATACTCAACAGACTTTTGATTAACCAATTATCTAGGCACTGAGGATATCAAAATAAATAATTCCAATCCTTAAGAAGTTGACATGTATATAGCAGCTCTATTGACAATAACCAATAAGTGGAAACAACCCAAATATCCATTAATGGGTGAATGGATACACTAAATGTGGTATATCTGTACAATGGAATTTTATTCATCTGCAGAAAGGAATAAAGTATTGATATATGCTTCTACACGGATGAAGCTCCAAAGTATTATGCCAAGTGAAGGAAGCCAGACATGAAGGGGTTACACAATGTATGATTCCACTTATCTGAAATATCCAGAATACAGAAATCCACAGAGGCAATTTGGTGGTGGCCAAAGGGCTAGAGGGAAAGGGCAACAGAGAATGAGTACTTAATGGGTATAGGTCTCTTTTATGATGATAAGAATGTTCTGGCACTTTACAGTTGTATGGTCTCACAACACTGTAGAGATACTAAATGCCACTGGATTTTACACTTTAAGATGATTAATTTTATTTTATGCCTTACCTCAAGCAATTTTTTTAAAGGAAGTTCACAATCTCATGAAAAAGAAAGACAAGTAAAAAATATGGCAAATCAATGTGAACCATCTATTATTGTCTCAAATAATACAAAATGTTCTTCAAGCTGAGGAAACTTTCCAGATAAAGCTTCAGCAGGTATGAAAGCCCATGTCAGGAGTGGGGAGCAAAAAGGGATTTAAGAGACCATTTGCTCTATTTTTACAGGCCTGATTACCCCACTTCATGTGAAGCATAATGGACTTATTCCAGAGACATAAAGTGGTTCCATCAATGTCTTGTGACCAGAGAGAATGGCAAAGGTCTGAAACAGTACAGTTCGCTGATTCTTAGAACTCAAATCTCTTACAGACTTCATCTCCAAAATATTTATAGAAAGTGAAGTCAGAGAATGACAGTGGTAATTCAAAGAATTACAAATAAAAAAATAATTCTTTAAGAAAGAATAGTGGAAATTTACAACACAACTTAAAATGGAATGACCTCTAATGTTTTAGATGGACCCCCCCCCCAAAAAAAAGCATTAAGGAATCTCCACTACTTCAGTTGTTTTTCAGAATAAAGAAAGGGTTAAAAGATGTACTATAGTGAACAATAAGGAATTGGTAGACTACTCTCACAATTAACTGAAGGTATATTCATAATGTAAAATGACTATATTAACACCCTTATTTTCTGTATCTTAAAAAAATAGACTATTGTTCCTTTTTTGTTTATAATGCCTTTCAAATATGATAATGAAGAACTGGAATCACTGAATAGTTAGGATACCTCCATACCTCCATATTAGAAGAAATATTACTTAACCTACTTTTTTCTCAAGTGAATCATTTATCCATTTATTCAGCAAACATGTCTTGAATCATAGGCTTGAGGAGAAATGGATGCTTAAGATGATAATTACCTTCAAGTTGCTCATAATTTAGTGGGGATGTGTGAGACAGAAACAATGCAATATGATAGAGGTCTTTCTGTAGGAAAAGAAATGAGGTACCTAACTTTGAGAATATCAAGGTGGGTCTCCAAGAGGAGATGATTATTGATGGGGGAGGGTTTGTTAGGTTGGCACTGCAGGAAATAAACAAGAATATGTAAAAGCATAGCAGCATGGTGAAAATCAAGTTATTTGTTCATTTACTTATTAAATACTTATTTTATGCCTACTGTATCCCAGTATTTTATGCCAACTATGTGTCAGGCACTGTGACAGGCACTGATAATCTAAGGCAAGAGGGTTCCTGCTCTCATGATCTATAGTCTAGCAGAAAAGACAGGCATTAAACAAGTCTGCACTGTAAACTGTGATGGATCTGACAGGAAATATGTGGGGTGCTATGGGAGTACATGGCAGGGGCCCCATTCTAGCCATGGGACACAGGGAAGGACTCTGGGGGAAAGTCAAGCTCAGAATGAGAATGGTGTCTTGCCATAACAAAATACAACAGACTGAGTGGTTAAAACAACAGACATTTATTTCTCACTGCTCTGGAAGCTGGGAAATCCAAGGTCAAGTGCCTACAGATTCAGTTCCTGGTAAGAACCCACTTTTTGTCTTGTAAATGGCTGCCTTTCTTGTTTTACCTTCATATGGAAGAAAGAGCATGAGAGCTCTGGTCTCTCTGCCTCTACATAAATGGATACTAATCCCTTCATGGGGGCCTCACCATCATGACCTCATCTATACCTAACAATCTCTCAAAAGCCCCACTTTAAATACCATCACACTGGGGGATTAATCATCACAGTTGAATTTGGTGGGGAGACAAACATTCAGTCCATAACAAAAGGGTGCCATTTGGGTAAGGGAAGGGAGATGGCTGAGGTAGGGGTTGAGTCCATAGATGCTCCAGGTTAGCCAGAAGACACTTGGGAGGGGGCCTTGAAAGGCATTTCAAGGAATTTATTCTAGAAGCAATGAGAATCCACCGAAGAATATTAAGCCCTAAGCCAAATGTTAACACTAACCTTCTCTCTAACGCCAGTCAGATTTTGCTTAGAAAGACAATTCTCTGTGGTCTTGAGAATGGATTGGAGAGGGCTGAGTGGTACAAGACTCTTTAAGAGAATTTTAAGAGATTCTTCCAGATGAGAGATGATTGGTAGTGGGGTCTGGGGTAATAATATTGGGGATAAAGAGAATTAGGTGGATTTAGGGTATAAGAATCAGGAAAAGAGAAAATCAAATGTGACTATCAGTTTTCTATCTTGTGATAACATTCCTTTATTTCTTTCCTTCTTTTTAAGATTTTATTTATTTATTTGTCAGAGAGAGAGAGAGAGAGAGAGAGAGAGAGAGAGAGAGAGAGAGAGAGAGTGAGCACACATGTACCTGCAAAAGCAGGGGGAAGGGCAGACAGAAAGAGAAGCAGGCTCCCTGCTAAGCAAGGAGCCCGATAGGAGCCCAATGTGGGATTCAATCCCAGGACCCTGGGATCATGACCTGAGTCAAAGGCAGACACTTAACCGACTGAGCCATCCAGGTGTCCTGTGATAACACTTCTGAGATAGAGAATTGTAGCAGAAGAGTGCCTTTAGGCCTGAGAAAATGATAAATTCCCTTTCAAGCATATTGTTTTGAAATACCTGTGTATAATTTCCCATGGATGGAACATGGGAGCTGTTTATGGTAAAGAATCAGAAGAGAAGTAGACAAGTAGGCAGCATCCATGTCATGGAGGGCAAAGGTCTACTTTGTAGGGAATGGAGAACTACTGAGAGACTCCTACTAAGGCGATTCTGTGATTTGATTTGTGTTTTAGAATAATTATCCTGGCAGTGGGAAGGATGGATCTTGGGGAGTTGAGATTAGAGGCAGGCAGTTAACAAGCAATTATCACATAACATGGTGGTGGTGGGTTGGACAGGAGGAGAAGGAGAATTGTGTTTCAAGGTTCATAGAATTTGCTGAGAGAATATTGGGATTAAGGGAAGAATTGTGAATGATTCCTAAATGTCCTTGGAACACTGAGTGGATGATGGTGTCTAATAAATATGGGGAAAGAAAGGAGAAAGGCAGACTTGTGACTTTAACTTAGATTTGCACCTGGTGTATTTTAGGACATTATTTGCTACTGAATGGCAGGCAACTCCTACTGGTTTCTGTGAAATCACCACTGGTAGGCTTATGAATACTGACCCATTTCAGTTTCCCTCTACAAACTCTTTCTTTCTCTTGATCCCTGAAGATGGGTCTTCTTCCTTCTCTGTACACTATTCCTCTGAGGTCATCTTTTAACGGGGAGGTAACTAAATATCATCATTCTAATGTAAGGACCACCACTCAATGTTGACTTTTGTTCTGTGAACTCAGTGTTAGCTTTATATATATATATCACTAATTCTGGTATTTCTTATTTGCACGTTTTGCCATCTTCTCAATTCAACATATTTACATCTAAGCTTTTGAAAATTCTTTCATTATGTCCAAAATATTTATATTTTCCTGAGTCTCTTTGTACCATAATGGTCTCTCAGTTGCACATCTTGAAATCTCAGTATCACCTGTGATTTTTCCATAGTCATTGTTCTTAAAATTCAGTCAATTGTAATGTCTTATTTTTTTCCTTTAAGATGCTACGTGTTTCAACCTTCTTAAATTACTATCCCAAATGTTCTAGTTAATAAAAACAGAAAAGAAAAACATGGATTAAGCCCCATACTGTGTGTCAGATAATCAAAGCTGCTCAGAGTGTAGTACCATTGGAAATACAAATACATAAACCAACAAATGCCATTTAATATGATGTGGAGTTATTGTAGAGTACAATGTATAGTAGAGGCCACAGTGAGAGAGCTATTAATTCAAACTGTGAAAATCGAAGAAAAGTCGGTAAAGCAAACCTCTCAATGAGTTTTGAAAGAGGAATAGATGGCGTGGTAGATAAGAAGAGAAAGACAAGACATAGAGGTAGGGGGCACAGTATGAACCAGAGTGCTGAGGCCATCCTCCATGATTAATGGGGTCAGGGTACAAAATATGTAGCAGGAAGTGGTGGGAAATAAGTTTAGTGAAGGACCAAATCCCTAATCCTAAACAAGCAACACTTCACACAACTTGCAGATTGCTGTTCCAACTTTGTACTTGCTTTGATGCCTCTAGTCCCTCCTTCGTCTGACTAACAAGATCTTATGTGGTATGTAGAATGAGCTTTTCCAGTACTGTCATGTATGTGACCCATTTAGCCAGCACAACAATCCCTTGAGGTAGTAGCCGTCTCAATACCTTTTTTTTTTATGTCAACAAACCCAACTTTAGACCCTAGATCTTTTAATTCAGATTATCAAATGCCTGCCATTCATGTATGCATTTTGTGTGTTTCTGCCAAACTCTTTTGCACAATGCTGTGATTATCATTCTCCTGCTCGAAACTTTCATTTACTCCCTATTATCCTGTATCAGCAAAAGAAGCCATTCCACTTGACGTTTTCGAGGCTCTCCATAATTTGGAAACATCATACATATTTAATCTTATTTTCTACTACTCAACAAAATTTGCCTTTGCGCTTTGGCTATCTACTGCTGCCTAACAAGCCAGCCTGAACCTTAGTGTCTTTAAACAACAAATTTTTGATTTATGGCTCTGGAATTCAAGTGAGGCTTAGCTGGGTGATTATTCTATTTTACTTTGTATCAGCTGAGGTCACTCAGGGTTCAGGCAGCAGCTGCTCTGAACCAAAGGGTCCAAG
Source organism: Ailurus styani (assembly GCA_002007465.1). Taxonomy (NCBI): domain Eukaryota; kingdom Metazoa; phylum Chordata; class Mammalia; order Carnivora; family Ailuridae; genus Ailurus; species Ailurus styani. The sequence goes on along the minus strand of LNAC01000648.1, from coordinate 673,468 downwards.
ATGGCTCTGTTCCTATATGTGGTATATGTGTTGCCTTAACAGAGGTGACTGAAAGTCTGGGCTCAACTGGGACTATTGACAGAAATGTCTACATGTGGCATCTCCAGCACAGCAGTCGGTTTTCTTATTTGGCTCCCACAGAGAGTGTTCTAAGAGACTAAAGAAGAAGCTGCGAGACTTCTTCTGTCCTAGCCATGGATTGGAGGTGACGCAGTGCCACCTACCCTACATCTTACAGTCACAAAGAGAGCCTCAGTGCCAACTGAGATTCAAGAGGATGGGATGGCATAAGTCTGATTACCTAGAAGCATGGTTTATTAGGGAGTCCCTTTTGGAGACTAATAAGCACACTTGGCTTTAGTCCAACAAATCCCCAGTATGTATGCACATGCCATGCTTATGCTCCTCTCTGCATCTTTACCCATGTTGGTCTTCCCACCAGATTCCATTTCATAGCTCCTTTCACTTATTGAAATTCTCCTTGTCTTTCATGGAGTGTTCAAGTCTCATCTTGAGCATTTTGAGTCTTTTTCTGAATACCCTTGTTCTCAAAAAAACTTCCCCTTATTTAAAATGCAACATTATTTCTAGTCTGGCAGTAGGACTAGAAACCGAATTGGAGACATCTGGGTGGAAGGATCGACAGGGTTAGCTCCCTGTTTGCATGTTGCAGGCTGGTAGTGTAGCATCAGAAATGATGGTGTAGCTTAGAGCCCCAACTGATGAGAGGATTGAGCTACTATTTATGAAACCACAAAACACCATGTGAGTAGTGGATTTGGGAAAAAAAGATTAATTCCCTCTTGAGTACGTTGCTTTGGGGGTATCGTGGAAGAGGCAGATGAGGGGGGTCTTGCAAACAATAAAGGGAGAGGAATAGAGATGGGAGAGAGGTCAGAATGAGAGAGGGATCTGGGAGCTCCTACTGAGGATGTGCTCTGGAAGCTGTGGGGCTGAATAAGCTTGCCATATGAGCATTTGTGGAGATGGAAAATAAAACAGCCAACGGCAGATCTGGGAGGAATTTTTTGCAGCAGAAGGAATACGAGGCTACAGAGAAAGAGCGAAGAAAGAGATCAGAGGACACCTGAAGGAGTGCAGAGCTCCTAATGCAAAGGAGTAATGGGCTTCGAGAAGGTGAAGATGGGCAAAGATTACATCTGAAAACATGTTTAAGAAGCAAGAGACTAAAGAAGACCACTGACCACTGATCAAGGAATCATGAGGAGGAAAGCTAGATGATAGCCAGTGTAAGTGGGCAGTGGGGTTAAGAGGCAGACTGGCCACTTTTTCAAGAAGTTTAGCATAAAGGAAAAAGAGGATATCCTCTGCAGCAGAATTCCAAATAGAACTCTTAAAGGTGACTGTTCTTCTCTGATGGAAGTCACTAAATGGGAGTTGTGTGTGTGTGTGTGTGTGTGTGTGTGTGTGTAGGGATACACTATATAGCAGTGTTTTCCAAGCCACGTTCTGCTCTAAAATCATGGAAGACCAATTATACTTCGTAAAGCCTCAGGTCAGAATGAGAATTTTTAGGAGTGGGCCCCTGGAATCTGCAAGTTAAAAAAATGCCTACAGACACTGATCTAAGAGATTTGGTACATCCAGGGACTTTGGGCTTCACAAAACACTTGATATCTTCATGGGAGCAGGGTGAATGGAATTAAGTTAAAATGGAAAACTGCACAATGAAAACCACAGTAAGAATTCAAGGTGTGAGAAAGAAGACAAATATCTCTAAATTGAAGACAAATATTTGGCAACTACAGAAATCCTCTGCTTTAGATTTGTTATTATTGTCGTTGTTGTTGTCATTATTATTATCAGTGCTTGCCTCAGCAAGCAACGTGGACACTTTTATGAAAGTCTGTCATCAGAATTCCAAGCCATTTTCCTTTTCCTTTTTTTTTTTTTTCTTTTTTTCTTGAAACCGGGCTGGGGGAGGAGGGTAAAAAGAATGCAGCTTGTGAGGCAAGCTAAACCTCAGGAATTACTTGAAACCAAACACTTTTTCTAACTATTTGAAGCCTGGACGTCTGGATATTGGGGCCCGGGAGTGAGCAAAACTTGGGCTGTGGAAACATTTGTCATTTCCTGGGAGGTGCCCTGGAATTAACTCTTGAACACCCTTTTTGAGATGTGACCAAGGTCAGGTCCAACCCTAGCCTTTTTCTTTATACTTTTCAGATTGGTGTTTTCTTGATCTACATCTCAGTGGGAAATGAGTGGCTTTCCTTGAGAAACCAGCAAACAGGAGTGCCATTTGGGAATGTCAGTGATCCCAACACTGTTCAGGGCCTCTGCGTTCTCACACTTTTCTGCGGTAATCCAAAGCGTGGACACAAAGAGTGTCACATTTTTATTAGTCATATTTAAATATGAATTAGTTCGTGGTGTTATGTTTTGTGTATGTTTTCAAGGGAAAATCTTTATCAGCATGGAGCATCTGGCCTTTGTGTTGCACTAGTGTGCCAGGAAAGGGTTACAGAAGCCTGTCTTCTTGATGTATAACAGCTGGTAAGAAAGCTCTGCTTCTTGCTAACTCACCGCCATCACCACCCCCCACTGCCTCTCTCTACTTAGTAAAATTCCGTGCAAAGTTGAAGTCCAGTGGTAAGCAAAGGAAGTAGCGTTGGTTCATTAGTTTTGAGAGGACTAAGGATGAGATTGTTGTAGTTAAAAAGGAACTTTTAAGTGCACCAACTGGTATGCAACCTGCAGGACTTGTGGTTAGAGTGTTGTTCCTGAAAAGGAATCATTCAGGATAAAGAGTAGTCTTGGACTTATTGAGAGCCTGAGCTAGAATTGGAAGCCCCAAACCAAAATCACAATCAAGTCTGAGAGCTCGGCATCTTCAATTATGTGAACACCGCTTGGCATCTTCTTGCTGTATGCAACTTAGAGCAGATAACAACTTCCACTGCCTCTCTAATCAGCGTCTTACAGAACTGGGCTTGCTCGCTACAAATAAACAGGGACACACAAATGAAGTGTCCACAAAATGGCACACCCTTGGGTCAGCATAATAGCCACTTAGGCTGTGGAGAAATCCACATGATTCATGAGGTCCTTAACTAAACACATTAAGGAACTATATATTACATTTTCTCCAAGTCAGAATAAGTTCTTTAAATAGCAATCAGGAAGGAGAGGTCGAAATGTCCATCTCAGAACGGCCCCGCTCTCTGTGTCTCTGTGTCTCTGTGTGTCTCTCGCTCTTGTTTTCTCTCATGAAGATCAAGTGTCAGTGTGTAACCCCCATCTTTTGTGTAAAATTAAGTCCCCAAGGAAATGAAAACAACAACTCCTCAATGAAATCCAAGGATCATCTGGATGGACCCAATACACTACAATGCTCATTGTGAGAGCCACGAAACTGATTTAAAGGACAAGAGTTGGGAAATGAAAGAGAGAGAGGGAGATGGTAAAGTTTAAATGCATAAATACTGTTACTGAAAGGGATGGCTGGCTTCTTGGCTGGAAGGCTGAGGGCAAATGCCCTCTGTCAGAGCGCCTCTGCTGAGCCACGCTGGCTTCTCTCTGGAAGGGCGGGCTGTGGGGCCACAGCTGGGCTGGGCTCCAGCTGGTCAGCTATGTGGCACTGCTGCTATTGTTGAACAAAATTCTTTCCTCATTACACATCTCTTTTCTCAGTTTAATAGAAAGTACAGTTCTTGGGATTTTTCTCTTTGTGAACTTGAAGAAAATCAGAAACAAGAAGCTTATTTTCCCCTCATTTAACAAGGGACGATTTGCTGGATCTGTAGCTTGAAGCCACTTTCTATGAAATTAATTCTAAGGACACAGAAGAAAGAAACAGAAATTTGATCAATGTGATAGGATGAATATTCAAGCAGAATCCATAATTTACGAATGGAGAAGTCTGTTAGGCCTGATTGACTGTTTTTAATGGACCTTAATTCTGTGGCGATTTGCTTTAAATTGCTTGTGTGCATTTAATGATCAGTCCAGTATTGTTTCTATTACATATGTTAAGAGAAACTTCTGGAGCTGGAACATCAATATTTTCTGGAAAACTATTAAAATCCTGGCAAGAACAAAAATGAAAGAGGGGCAAGATGCAAGATCCTTTTTTTTTTTTTTTT